>JAQFZX010002421.1:0-19231 GCA_034682405.1 Hydroisotoma schaefferi | reverse complement strand
AGTTGTGAGGATCCACCCGAGGATTTACCGTCGACCTCACAACTACGAAATGTACTAACCTGTCCCTGCCAGCCAATCCACCAATCCACAATAATTCATTATATTAGTATCTTTATCTATCAATTGTACACACAAGTGACTAAAAAATATGAAATTGTATATGCTTAAGTAAAAATAAATAGTGCTACTAATAATTGCAAAATATAAATGAAACGATAACCATAAGAATTTTTAAAACGCCATGTATAAGACCACTCATTTTTAAAATTTGCAGTGAAAAGCACAACTTTATTGGTTTTGTCTTTCAAATAATCTTTGGAGGATTAACTTATAATCGTCAATCGTTGTTATAATTCACTAGGTAGCTTAAGCTATCGTAATTACTTACAACGTTAACATGTTTTAAGCACATTTAAATTAGTTATTGACTGTATTGATTTAATTAATTTAAAAAATTAGCTGCTTAAATGGCCATGTTATTCGTAGAGGTATTGATACTTGTATTAATTATCTGTATGAATGAAGTACATGAATGATAGTATGAGAAACACCACCCAAACAAACACGCTTACGCTTAAATTAATTCTACCTTATCTTATTTATTTCAGTTAGATAAATTATCACGCAAAATAAAATATATATAAGACTTTACATCACTTATTATACGAGAAATTAACTAATGCACACTTTTATGCTTTCTTAAACGTTACGTTTAAAACCCTTTATTAACCGTTAAAATAAAAATTATATTGAGCAATAAACCTTTCTAAAGGTTGTATATGAAACTTGTCATAATCTAAAGCTAAACATCTTTGAAATTAATTAGCAGGTTCCTGCTTGATAGGTACGAGTTTCATTCCATTGGGCTGATCATGTCCTTGACTAATGTTGATACAGCCACCGGAAACGGGGATACTTGTAATTTTAACTGATGAAGGGGTCAATGCGGTTCCATTAGTTGTGACGATCCTATAACCATTATTACTACAACTGAGATCATCCGACTCTACACTTCTTCTGGAGTTGTACGACGAGTGAGGAGACCCTGAGTCTGATTGACCTCTGGGACTGGACGTTGTTACTGTTACAAGCTGAAAGTATAATAGAAAAATTCCAGTTTTAAAACTATTTGTCTTGCAGATTTCAAAAATGGTTAATATAAAACATAGAGCTCTTTGTTAAATTTCTCTTGGGAAGCTTACCTCGAGTGGTAGAGGACTATGGTCATCCGATGGAGATCTTCGTGGCAAACTTCTAATGGGTGTTATCTGCATAGCATTGCTATCGTTATCGGACGCTCCGTCACTATGATTTGACCCGGGTCGATGATACTCCTTCATAATTAAATAAAAACGGATTAAAACAATGCCCACTTCTTTACGAACCTGTTTAATTAAAACGCTTGGCAGAACGCTGCCATACCTGGATTTCAATACCACTATGATCAATCCTAAGTTTTTTGGGATGATATCCACCACTGCCCCCATTACTCATGCTACTACCCTCTCTGTGATAATAATCCTGTTGATGATGAAGCTCGATATTGTGTTGATTCATGTGCAAACCGTTACCATTGTTGCTGCTTGTGCCCTTATACTTCAGATTGTGATTGGCAAAAGTGTGATTATTATTATTGTTATTATTGTGGATGAGGGAGATGCTAAAGTTATTGCTCGAGTAGGGAAGGCCAGCGTCTCTAACTACTTGTTTCGCCAGGGCGAACAACTCTTCGCGACGGGTCAAAAGGGCAGGAACGTGTTTACAGAGTTGGGCAGCCGCTTCGTTTACCGACACTTCTTGCATCGTTAAGGGTTTGGGATACTTTCTCTTATTTGGATGAGTATTTGATGAATATGACTCGGCCTTTCCATACACGATTGACGCTTTCCGGATCTCTTCCATTCTTCTTGGGTCGGTTGATGACAGACGCAAAATAAGCTGGAAAAAATCAAAATAACATGTTTCATGATACAAATTTGAAGATGCATTGAAAGAAAGTTGTGCATGCGTTTCTTATGCATTCTATAATCTCATCTAACTTTATCTGCTAACGGAAGTTCCAATCTATACTATACTATTTTTATTTTGAATTGTCTGAACCTAAAATCGGCTTCCAGACGAAGTCGAACAGAAAAAGTTGAGTTAAAGCCCCTTTCAATCCATAATTTTTAAACGCTCACCTCAAAATCCCCACTAAACTTCCTCTTAGAAGGCACCTGGGGTTCGAAAACATAGGGAGGTAAAGTCTTAACGATTTGGACTGCAGCGTCAGCCAATTTCTGGATTTCCCCTTCCTGCAGAAAAGGAACGGGAGATAGGGAACTTCCTTCTGAGGAGGCCGGAGAGCATTCAGACGCTGCAGGACTATTTGGTTCGCTTCCAGTGCGGATTCGCTGCTCTAGGAAATGACTCGGAATGATTTGATCCACAGGAATACGTAAAGATCCATGGAGTTGTGACTCCTTCTCTTTCAACGCTTCACGCTCCAAACGCTCAATACTTCGGGATGGATGATGATGATAACCGTTTGAGAAGGAGTGGTTTGGCAGGGATACCACGGGATGATTATGGTTAGGACTCAGATGGTGGGAGGGATGATGGCTAGGTCTATGCTGCAGTACTGAACCACTCCCACTTGGACTATTTCCGCTATTACTACCCCCGTTGGAGTGACCGTTTGTAAGAACTTGCAGCTTGTTCTGCATACTCTTCATCTCGGAGGGGGTTAGAAACATGGCTTGCTGGGCGGCAGCCGCTGCGGCTGCCATCGCTGCGGCTGCTGATGGAGCTCCGGAGGAATGATATGGGATTGGCCGGATTGGGAGACTGTTACCGTTGGACGCAGGGGACGTAGTGGCTGCTGGGGGGTGCTGTCCTGCATGACTTGATAGATTTAGGGCCACACCCCTGTCCGGGGTAAGGGCTCCTGGAGGTAGGGTTGGAGGGGTTGGAACGAGGTCAGCGGTTGAAGGGGGTCTTGGGCTGGGACCTACCCCGGGTGGTAGAACTGGAGCTTGGAAAAGAGCTGAAAGTACAGACAGCGAACATGTATTATTCATCATTTTTTTGGCGTGGGAGTGACATGGCCTAGAAGGTTGCTTTTATTTGATGGTTTTAGGATGACTAATTGGGACTGGGAAGGTGGATGTTGATTTGCATGCAAATTCAAACAAAATTACAGCTTCACCCTGTAATTTCATTGCTAATGGGTTATTGTTTATTAACTAAACGTAGAATGGTACCTATATAGTGAGGCTTTTACTTTATAGAGGAAAGGGGGAACGATTTCAAACCATTTTATGATTATGATGGCACGTATTATTAAGATGTTTCTGGCTAAACATGATAATAAATCAGGATCTTGACACATAAATCAACCCACCTGCTCAAATAATAATGCATTCATGAGTAGCAGCAATCTAATTACTTTATAGAACGAAGTGTAGGTCCTATTCTATGCATGGACATCAACTAAAACCCAAGCTTGTTTGTTAATTGCGTTAGAAATGATGATTTTTATTCAGGTAAGCCAAGGGTAAATTCATGCATGCGATGAATAAGGCAATCCGCGATCTTGTTGGTTGGTCTTCATACATTTTTTAAAGAAGCAATTCTTGTCAAACTAATTTAGTTAGAGTCCATTTACCTCCCAGGATTAACTACTTTATTGCTACTATTGCTAGTTTTACTACTGCTAGAATCCTAATACTGCTTCTTCTACCTGTACTTTACGAAGAAAAGTACAAATCAACTACGGTCAGTGGTAGTCATCGTGCTAGGTTTACTTGCATTCGCTGATAAAGAAACCTTATCGTTATCCCCATTTTTAATTACAATTCAAACAATTTGCAATTCCCAATGCCAAGATCATTAAATAGTAGTAGTAGCAGCAGATGAGTAGTAGCAAGCAGAAGTAATAGTAGTATTAGCTGCAATGGTAGGAGTAGTAGTAGTAGTAGTATTAGTATTGTATTATGCACGTTTATATGGTTATGGTCAGTTGTATCGATGATTTTTATTTAAGTTTAAAGAGTCATTGTCTCCAAGTTTGGATAAAAAGTTGGCTTTTATTTCACAGGTAAAAAATCAAGTTTGCGATATGTCACCCTTGTTGTTGTACATGCCCGACTAGATAAACTACTCGATCCAAAAGTATCAAGAAAGGAATTGAGGCATTCAGCCATAAAGTTAATTTATGATTCTAGCAAAGTAAAAATTGAAATTGCACCCACTCAGCCATGTAAATTACTCAATAATGCTTTAAAAATCTAGTTTTTCTCTTTTGTAACCAACCCGGTTTTGGGCTTTCATTGTATTCTTTGTAACTTTATATATCAACGCAAAACTAAAAGTTTGGTAGAGTCTCTTTTGAAAACGAAGCTTTTATCGTTATTTAAAATGTAGAAAAATTAACTCTATCCCCATTTTCGTGTACCTAAGCACCTTGCACAAGATTTACTGGAGAGATAAACCAATTTTGAGTTGTAGACTGGGCATTTTTTCTACTCAAGTCTTTTTATTAACAAAAGCAACTGGTTTTGCCGGACGGCTAATTTAACTTTTTATACACTACCCTCTACTTAAACTACCTAAGAAAGAAGAAATACTTTGATTATGACGAACGTTCGCTTTGTAAAACATTGGGATAATGAGTACAATGCAAAGAATAGACGCAATCTAGTGCTGATAGCTTAGCTTGTTTGTAAGGATATGAAAACTCAAAAACATGTTTGCATTGCAAATATAAAATTATGATGTATCGCTCTGCAGTTACAGGTATTATATGATATGCCCATGGAATGAAAGGTATGATAGTAGTTGAAAGTTTTTCAGGATAGTTTTTTCTCCAACGCAAGAAAGTGTGTGGGAAAAGTATGGACGTCAATTATTTTAGTTAAGTCCTAGATATATGAACTTGAGCATTTAGAAACGTAAGGAGGAATGTAGATGTGTGTGTGAAAAAAAATAATTTAAGGGTCCCATTTAGTTTTTCAATTTCCCTAAGAAATTATGCCAAACCACAAATTCTGAAAGAATATCGACGAATTGTTGTAACTCTAGCAGGGAAAAGTAGGGGACCTGGAAACTCGTAAGTATAACCAACCTGGAATAGACATCCACTCTTGAAGGGCCTTCTGAAACCTCCGTACATGTAGGGGCTTCGATGCCATTCCGATTAGAGCCATAATTTCCAAGAACTCTTCCTCTCCAGCTTCACAAAGTTGTTGGACATCATCTCCACCAAGTTCGATCATAACATCAAAGTAAGTTAGGAGGTTGGCTCTTTGGAGGACTCGAAATAGTTGGAGTTCGGACTCATTGGAAGGAATGGAGGTGAGGGCTACTGTTTCAGAGAAAAAGATAACAAAAAGTAACTATAACCTGGGTATGGATTAGCGTTTTAGTCAAACTGTTCACCCCCAAAAAATGGCAAGTGCAAAGCCAAGATGAAGCGGTGCAAAAGCTAATATGTCAGAGTTACTTAAACAGAATCATGGGCTGAAGTTGAATCTTCACACAGTTTCGCATATAATGACCTTCGACCCTAAAACCTAACACTTATAATTTATTTGCATAGTTTAAGCATAGATGTAGATAAGGCAGTCTTATCTAAATCTAACCTTATCATAGGGCATCATAACAAGAACTACTGGCTGGTTTAACTGATGAATAAATAGCAAAATATAATCAGTCCCTTTTTCCTCTTTATGGATGAATAAAATGAACTACTATATTTATTTTCAACCTCTTTTATGATGAAATGAATTTATTACATATCATAAAAACTCTCGTATTTCTTGGAATTGGAGATGAACTGACCTTGTACGGGGTAAAAAATAGGCCTCCATTCTATCCATACTCAGTTATACGTGATGTTGTTTTGATGCTGATAATCCTAAGCAAATATGTTATTATCAGTTCTGATGATGGTTTACTTATTTGCACTTATGCAAGTTAAGCTACGAACCACTCTTCAAGGAAATCCACATAGGGAAAAGGAACAAGAAATTATGTATTTTTTTATCAAGAAGCAAGAACATGTTAGCAAATCCTGGGAAAAAAATCATTAGATGTTTTCCTGCTAAATCCTAATGAGTAATTTATTGCAAGATTATAAAAGCCTTTGCTCGAGAATTGGTATTACTATTCATACTTTTGGTAAACAAGTTTTACATGAAAGTAAAACATGGATAAATCCACATTTCCCTTACTTTAAGAACTTATGCCCTTACTGCGTTCGTAGATATAGTGTAAACATCACCTTTATCATAATAAAAAATCAAATTACGACAGAAAAAGGCGCTATTTGAGCTTTTCTAAGTGACATAATAAACGTAATTTGACCTAAAATATTACGATATTTAATTGCATAAACTTTTCCAATTTCATTTCAGTAACTTTTCATAGCATAGTTAGTTGGACTAAGGGTCTGGTACATCGTCTGTGTATGCTTTGGCTTATTTTTGCGTTGTGCAATCAAACCAAAACCCGGACCATCTCAAGGGATTTCATATTACTCACAGACAGTAAGAAAGAGATAAAAGCATCCAAGATGAGATGATAACCTGACTGGTAATGAACCCAACTATCAATACTAGACATAAAGGGTTAACCAGGTAGAAGAAACCAAAGCTGATTTAGACGTGGTAACATTAGTTTTATACTTTTGAGAAGTGCAATTATCATTTGTTAGTTCACTACCAGTTTTTTTCAACTCTCCAATCCACTTTTATACTGCAACTGGAGTTTTATAGAATAAATTGCTATAAGTAGCAAGTACATGGGATGGCTGCGGAGCAAGAACCAGTTTTTAGACAGAAAAAAGTTTCCAAACCTTCATAATTTTATACTTGGCCAGCAGCCCCTTTTATGCAATGATTTTTTACTCCTGCATTCAATCGTGAGGCTGTAGTAAATATAAAGCTGGATTTTGATTACGAGAGTTAGCTAACTATCCAGTTGGATATTTTTTTTACTTTGAATAAAACTAACCATTTTTATTCCGACCAACTCCTGCTTTTTAACACAGGTCAGGAGAACTCATCAAGGCTGGACTTTGATGAATAGATAGATAGGAGTAATATGTAATCTCTAAAAAAAAAATAGCTTTGGTCGCATGAAACTTCTTTCATTCCATCTAGACAAACCTTGGGGATAAAGAAATACTAATGGAGTATCATGTTTCTTAAGTTTCATTTATGCTTACTGTAGTGTAGGAAGCTGGGAGATTGCCTTGAAATTTTAGCAATATTAAGATAACTCCGAGGCAATGACTATACAAAGGTTGTAGATTACTCAGTTTCGCTTAGGTTAGGTTAGGATTCTCTTGCACAATTTAATGCCAATGATACGAGGCTTTTATCGGTTCAACTTCTAATGTATCTTTTTTGCATTCTCCTGTTTAGTTTTATTGGAGCTTTATTCGTCGTTTATTTTAACCAGGTTGAGCTGTACGCTTCTATCAGCCGGGTTAAAATTTACAGAGAGATCGCAATGAAGGCTTCTATGTATGATTCAATATGGAGACCTTCTGAACACCGGTTTTATAATACCAGTCAGGGTCTTTGTAAGCATATAATTAATCTATCTAATTAATTGAATCTGGCTGCCACCCATTGCTGTTGATATCAAGCTGTGCTAAAATAGCATACACGCATGAAAAACGAGTCGAGCTGCTTCGATATGGTAAAAACATACCAAGAGGATTTGGCCCTTTGCTACGAGAAACTGGATTCATACAAAAGGGCCGAGAGTAATTACTTTAGTTAAGAATGTCATCAAAGGTGAAGGTTGATTATTTCTCATATTATTATGATTATTGTGTCTCATCACATTGTGCTAGGCAAGTTCTTCATAAAGTTCAAATGACTGATGACGCTGAGGACTTCATCACAGAAGGATTATCCAACGACCTAGATCGGGGGTTTAGGATAAATATATAAAATAACTAAAATACCGACATTATTTGCGAACTTTGTTTTCACCAACAAGAAAACAACCATATAACATATTATAATAATGCAAGTAAATTAATTAAAGCCATCATCATCCAGCCGAAGAACAAATTAATCCGCCTCATTCCACTTTTAAGAATCCTAGATAAAACGCGTCATTTTTTACCGAGCATCTTTTTCTTCCCTTACTTTTACCACAATACTATTGCAATAACGTACGACTACTAGCAGAATGGAAAGAAAAAACCCTGGAGAATTAGGTACATTATAGGCTTACATAAAATTCAGGTTTGAAGATTGACGTCAATCCATACGATTTTCGATCAGTTTTTTCCTCATACGATACCACTAGGTACTCTTTATGCTATACGCTTTGATTTAATACTTTTTAGCTAACAAACATCCACAAGCTATCCTCTGTTTTACTCATTGGAGTTGGAGTAAAAAAAAATACAATGCTATATACATCCATACATGCAACCTTTTTATAGAGATTATCTTATCTACTTAAACAAGACTTTATATGAGCACAGCCTTGAAGATGTGAAAATTATAAACCTCAAATATTAAATATTTTACGTCTTAAATAAAAGTTACACTTTCCTCATTCAAGTCCCGATAGTAAAATGAGGCACATAATGAGTTAAAAACTTCATAATAAACCTTTTATGTTGGACTTTAATCTTTAAAGTGAATAATGGCTGATTCGTTGCAGAAAATTATTGAACATTTCCATAATGCAATTCCTGTTTGAGTAAATGGGATTGTAAAAACTGGGATAGATAAGTACTGCACTGTGAGAGTTGCATTGATAAGATCAAGTAAAATACTGCTAATAAAAGACGAACTGCTTACGTGGTTGTTGGCATGTTATGTGTGAAAAATACGTGAAAAAGGTTAATTAATTAAAATGTGAACAACACACATAAGAAGGATGGGTCGTTGGCGAATGTAAAGGTGAAGGTAAATAGGTACAAAGGGTAGGTTAGGTAAGGTAAGAGAGAGAAAAGTTGAAGACTTTCTCACACGGTTTTTTAGACGGTTAAATGTACGGGGAAAAACTACACTTGAAGGATGCACTTATCTTAAAGAATAGATAGCTAGTCTTAATTTCTATAAGATAGGATTATTGCATAAAATCCAGCGTAACAGACTGGAAACTAGAAGTGAGATTTTAGTGGATGTAGAAACTCGAACATAACCTTAACCTACACGAAAGGCCGAGGAACAGGTTACGTTTAATAATTTCGCGTTCTGCAGGGAATTATTGTGAAATAAAATTTAACCTTCAATACCTTTCGGAAAAAAGGATTTTCGTACAAAAACATTAGCTATAAAAAAATGTAAATGAGTCATTAGAATTTTAAGCTTTGTAAACTTAAGAGTTTTAAAACCTAGATTGTTTTAAAACGACGACAATGGGAATGATGTTTTTGCACAGAAAATACGTAAATTGAAGTAAGTAATTATTTTTTTAAGGCCCGAGGTATTAAAATGAAAAAAATAGCAAAGATCTTCATAAGCAACCCTGATCTGCTCCAACCTCACCATAGTTAAGGAGAGGTTAGCCACAAAAACCTTGCTGTGCATTCTGATGAGATCTCTCAACTTTAGTTTATACAGAGAAGCTAGCATTGCATCTACAGATCTTTAATCAATTGCAATGAATATAATGTGATACTGTTGAGTAATTGATATTCTAAACTCGTCTTTTAAAAAGACGACAGCCTCCTCCGTCCTTCTTTAATCTTGCAATCAATTCTGTAACAAGGGTTGAGGTTGAGGAGCTGAAGGTATCTTATCTAATCGAATACCTGTGTAAATAGGAGTCTACCTTCTTATATAAATTGTTTATGACTCTGAAGAGAAAAAATAAATAAAAAACTGAACTTTTTTGCTGCAGCAAAGACTGTTTACTTCTTATGGAAAATAATGTTATTACTTAATAGTAAATATTAAATTAATTCTTTATTAATGAATTATGCAAAACAGTTTTGGCGATTTATTGCACAATTATCACCGTCCAAAAAGCTTTTGTAATTTACTAAATAATGTTGAACTTTCTGTGGTTTATACCTAGTTTGTTAGTCTGTAATTGATATTCATGGCTGTCTCTGCCTGTCATACCCATAACCCATATGAATTACAAATTACTGAGAACCCTTTTCTAGGCTTAATTGTTGTTTAGCTAGATGAATATATTTTCTTCAAGTTAGAAATTTACTGCTTTATTTACTTTGTTTCTTTCTTTTTCGAGAGAATTTGAAGATTTAAGGTAATTTAACATGCGACTCAGGTACTATTGATCCACTGCTCAGGTTTACACGTTACTTTTTACTTTTCTTCATCGTATTCTTTAAAATACATCAAGGGATACTAATTCCATTTCAAAGAAATGTTAACATACAATTAAATACGGCAACTATTCTAAAGGGGCTGCTATTGTAGATGGGATATAATTCGAGAAATACGGTAGACTAATACTGCCTGATGGTAAAAAAATCGACCCACCTTAGCTAGTCATTCAGGAAGATTTTATCAAGTTCAAAATCATAAATCTCTGTTGTGTGAATCAGATTTCAGATATTCATAATAAATACACATTTTGCCTCACTCGGGTTAGGATCTTGTCATGCTAAATCATGAAATTACTCTGCATCAGCATGTTCTTAATGTTCTACCTTGTTTTGGATAGAAAATCAACAAGTTTATGATGATCCTTTGATCTGTTTAGTGCCGTGTTTAAAGCACCTACCAACCGACACACGTAATAAAATATTACGATTTGAGGTAAAAAGTAGATTCAAGAATTTGGAGTGAGTTTTTTTTCAAAAGAATTTAATAATTTCGCCAATTTAAACTTGCCAAAACGAGTCTAGTTCTTGACAACCTGAAAGACTTATTGGACAAGGAGGGGTTAAAAAGTGTTAAACAAATTATTATACAGCAGGTTTTTTTTATCGATTTCGAAAATTGTGCATGCTAATTCACACAATAAATTTGATCTGTACTAACAACTACGTTGAGATGAGACTAATTAGCGTATGTAGCAAACACTGTACTCTTCGTGAGACTGTTAATAAAAGAGATTCCAAGGATTTAAAAACCGGAATTTAATATTGATAATAATATAAAAAACAACATGGAAAAATCAGGTTTTATAATAAACAGAGAAGTTTTGATACTGAATAAAGGCACTTTTGCTAAGGTTTTTTGGTTTATGCATTTTTAATGAATCAAACATGTTATCAGAGAATATGATTGGATACAGAAGGATGACAAAAAAGACAGGTACCATTAAAAGGGCAAGAACTACAACAAAACAAGTCCGATTGTCTGCATATCATATTCCTTACTTACTAAGTTTTATGCTAATGATAAAAAAAAATCCAACTGAACTCCGTAGTAAAATGTAACAAACCACAAAAATGGGGTGGAAAGGTTGGTTTTTTTTCTTGTGATCATAATTTTTACACCATTTACTTCATATTTTTATATTAAATTGCATTCCTTTTGATCTTCAATCCTTTCTTATTCGTTATTCCATCAAGAGTATTTACTACATCTACATGCTACTCAAATAAGCCACCCTTTAAAAACTACACTCTTTTGTAGAGAAAAAAGACCTAAAACGTAGGACTTAATAATTATTAGCCAGTTATCACGCGATTGGTATTTTTGTATTGTAATGTTACATCCTACAAGAGATACATTATTTTTTTAATCAAAATTGTTAACCAGCTATTGATTGTTACGAATGCATCTGCCTACTGCATGTGTACTGCTGCTTTAACTTGAACTACTTACTAGTTTTTTTCTACAAGTAAGGCACTCACTAACTGCTTAACCGACTAGCCGAATACCTGCTTACTGCCTAAATCTTGTAAGACTAAACTAAACTCTAAACTATCTAGACATGATATAACCGGCTTAAAAACAACCTCATCAATAACGACCTATAGATTGTTACTGTGTTACATTTATTTGATATTTGTTAACAAAGGCTAACCTAAATTTTTAACGTCTTTAATACTCACTCAAACTTGAAGACCTCTTGCTACGTATGCATTAAAGGTTTACAGAACAGGAAATTGAAGGAGGATTGATTTAGGTATTATACAGCATGCTCTGCGTGCTTGGTCTAAGATCATTCTCTGGGATGATAAAAATTAATGCAAAATTCGTGACATCTTTTCAGAAAAACTAGTTTAATTTTTTTCTCTTCAAAGTCAAGACAGCAAAAACCGTTTTAGTTGGATACTTAACTGGATTCAATAACAAGTTCGTATCGTCGTACGTTGGGTGGGATCTCATCAATATCCCATGGGATCAATACAATACGAAGTTTGCGTTTGATTGACGTGGCATGAGAACAATTGCAACACGTAAAGCAACCCACATCCAGTCTTTCATGTCGGCACAATCAAATTATTAATGACTAGGTAATGTACGATGAAAATAATGGTAACTGTGTAATTGTACCCTTTAACCCGTCTTAGGAACTATTGAACCCTGCAACGATCTGCTTATCGGCTTTTGCAGTTTTTGTTTTTTGTTCTCGAAATCTAACTACTGTTGATATAATAGTTGCATGTGTTTGTGGAATTTTAAGTCTCATTTTTTAGAGGTATCGATCAACAAATTTCAATTGTTGATGTTAAAATGCAAAATGTATACGTATTTGAGTGAGATAGGTTAAATCAGGAATGGCTGGTTTAATTGGACACATAAGAAGCAAATCTAGATAGTTGTGTGTACGGATCTTGTACATCTCAAGTTAAATAGTAGGTGTGTAAAATCCCTTTTCTAAGACTGTAAAATGCACCAATAATACGGTTTCTGACAGAATTAGAGGGATAGTACAATACAAAGTGCAGTTAGATGTTTTTGCCAGCAGAGGAATATGCAAAGTTAAAGAAAGTTTTATCTTTTAGATTTGCATTTTTGTAGCACACAGACTTGCCAACTTAGTCTATTAGATTATCATTAAAATCAAGTTTAAAATCAAGTTGAGATCTTCTTTGGACAGTAAAACTCTAATTTAATTACACCACCATTTTAAAATATTTAAAGTTCAATTGGTATAATTGGCACAGAGTGAAGTGAATGGTTAAGGATAAACGTAGTAATCAATCCTAATCCTTCTATTGCAAAGTAGACACATTAAAAAACAAGATCATAAAATATCTCAATCTCTTTACAGCTTAATTTCCCTCTAATACAATACTTTTTTTCTTATCACTCTTACCAACTAAATACAGCAGAAAATATATAGCCTAACTATGTGAAAAAAATTTAATTGATTATTGAAACGCGGATATAATTAACTGCATTTTTATGCCTAGAATTATACTGATTTGTTTATCTCTTGGAACCCATCCCATTTCTACGTCCACAAACTTAACTTCCAATGTGCTTTCCACGAAAAAGAAGGTGATGACAGCTCCACCGGGTTTTAAATTATTTCCTGAGGTCGACGAGAGCAGTAGCAGTAGAAGTAGCAGTATGTAGCTTGCAAATAGAGTGAGAAACTTACATTTGAACCATATAATCTCTCAAATTTCTAAACAAAACCCGACCAATTTGCATCCCAACAATGACTGACATCCCAAGGGATTAAAAAAAGTGACAAATGATACCAAGACTCATTTTTCACCTTCAGTTTAAGCCTTGCTACAAAAACCTCACCCCACCAACCAACCTAACCTAGACTGTGTCAATCTTTTATTTGAGAAAAAAGCATCATCATCATGCATAAAACTCACTCTTGAGCTTTTTATGCATAATCCTTCATTCTTAAACCCCTGATTTTCTTTACGTATAGCTTAACTATTTGAAAGCAGCAAGGACGTAAATTGTGTTAAAAGATGCGTGGATTTAAACAGAACGATACGACCTTCTTAGTTTATGCTCGCGTTCAAATTGTTGACTGAGTTTGCTGTTTCACGAGAACGTTCCTTTTTTTATACGTTTCAAACTGCAAAGAGCATTTTTATTTTAAATTATGTTTATGACAATACGTTATGCAGATGTACGAGGAGATAAGTCGAATCAAACGATATTTCAAATCATTCAAGAGTCCCTAAGGGACTATGCAAATAAGGAAGAGGAACGAGTAAAAGATCGAGTTCGGGATTTTTTAATGCAATGCAATGCAATGCTGCTGTAGAAATGATGTATATACAACCACAACGTAAAATGAGGACCAAGAAGGTAATAGATAGAGTGGAATAATAATAATATGCTGTGGTTTGATCTATGGTTTTATGGAGAGGAGATTAACTATTTTTATTTGCAGAAAGAAAGAAATCCCTGCTTAGCTAACTAATCATGGATAAAAAAAAGTAATAAAGGGATATAGCTTAGGGGTGCTTATCCTGTAATTTTAATATATGAAAGTTTACAACTTGCACTTGGATGGAGTTGAATTGGATTTTAAATTACTATTACGAAGAAAAATAAGTCCCTCCTTTTGTCCTTTTATTATTGCATTTGTTTGCATTTTCATTCATTTAAATTGGTTCATTTAATTTCACATGGAGATGAGTTCATCCCCGGTTGAGAATAGGGTAAAGGGTTATACGAGTTCTTCTTGGAAATAAATACAAAGAGGTTTATGAAAAATAAAAAGATTTAAGAAACCTTGTAGAACATTTTTCACTATTCTGGTTTATATTAAACAGAAAAGTGTACATAAAATGCAAACTTAAAATCTGCTTTACTGAGACATGTGTTGGTTTAACAACTACATGAGTGAATATTCCATCATCTTAATCGATAAATCTTTTGCGAATAAACCAAATCCCTTCAAAGCTGAAGTTGATAATGTAAGAACCATTGGAGTCTACCTTGATTTTTTCACCTCTCTGACATACACAAGACATCTGTCTTTTTACTTCACACTCTTAGAAAAGAAATCTTTAGAATAATGGAGAGTTGAGCAAGACTAGGACAACTCAAGTCGTTTCAATAAAAATCCCAACACATTCTACGAAGGAACCCTGCGTTGTCCGTGTAAGAAAACACTGTTATTATACGGGAAGCAGCATTTTTATTAAAACGATCTCTACTAAATTCAAGCTACTTTTTAAGATAGTCTAAAGCTTGTAAGCTATTTAAAATAAACTCCACTAAAACCCCTGAACGCGCGACAAGAAAGAAAGATGATATAAACGATACGAGTCCAGCCCGGAGATAGATTGATAAGAGGGGAACTCAAGGTGTGAAAATAAAAAGACGCCCTACCAACCTACCAATCTTCTTAAACTACAGGATTTTTTGAAACTTTTACACAATAAAAACTTACACTTCCTGAAAAATCGGTCTTGAATTTAAGCTTTTGACAATTAATGTACAGCACTTTTGTCTCGGGGATGTAGTAGAGACTTTTAGGATGAAGAAAGATAGAAATTGAATGATAAAATAAAATATAAAAAAAGAGATAATCAAAACCGTTTCTTATGCAAATCCCTCTTCTTTTTATAACCTAGTTGAAGCTTGAGAATAGATGGAAACAAAACTAATGAAATTTTTATCAGACCTCTTTCTCACCGTTTGAGGAAGAGCTTTTTTTATTTTCTTGGTATTCAAATATTAAAACGTAAGGGGACTTTTTGAAAAAATTGTAGGAAAAATAAAAAATCCTGTTGTATTGTTCTATTCATTCAGCTAGAGCTCTCCATGGGTGGAACGTTCTTCATACAATGTTACTTTCTATTACTTTTACTATCTCACTGAGAGATACTGGGACGGTGGACCTTCCTCCACTTACTTACCATTGTTTTTATTGTATATGGACGGAGAAACGGGATTTTTTACATGAAATTAAAAGGAGACTCATGAAGCTCCTGCAGAAGGTCTATGCGTGTACTATTCCGAACTTAAAACATAAAAGACCTAGATGCTCGCCTCGAAATCGCTATAATATGCTAAATACACTCGCACCTCTCATCTTTGCTCTGGGTGTAATTAATAATAATATTCTTTAATAATCTTTCATCTAAGAAATTGTCGCTGAACTGCTGTAGCTCTATGCTCTGTTCTAAAATAGTTTTTTTACGAAAAAATAATGTCAAAACCACAAACTTTAACTTATTAAAAACTGATACTTATCCTGCCTCGGACATATTTTTATTTCTTAAATTCTGTTTAAAACCCTAACACTATTGCACCATGAAAGCTTCCTAATTTAGCCGTTTTTGTCACGTATACCTTTCTCACAGATTTAGATTAAAGTTGCTTAGACAGAAAGTTTAATATGATGTATTATAAATATGCTTTAGATGCTGCTTATTTCTCTACTTTCCAATTCAGAATGTGTGCTGTGTTTACTCTTGACAAAAGTAATAAATCACTTTGCATTATTTCACCAACATTTCAAACGGACACACAAACTTCTACCTTTTGTTTGCATTCATCTTATCCAGAGAGCTATAGAATCCAAGCAAGTAGTAGTAGTAATTTGAAATTTGAATACAAACCAAACTAAAACCTCTCATTCATCCACTCCCCATTTCTTTGAAGGAAAAAAATAATCGAATAATCAAACCAAAGTAGAAGTATCTAGATAAACTCTTTTTTAATAGATTTTTTAATTCCTTCTTCTACTCTAACCAATGCAATGTAATTTCCTAACTTGAGCTACCCACTTTTGCATATGTGTCTGTTTTTACGGTTTGTTATAACGTCCATGCTTATGCATATTCATTAGGCAGGATTTAATATCTACGTATGTATATTCTACGCATTATATAATAGAATATAAGGAAGGGGGAGTGGGGCTGAAAAGATATTATAATTTCGTTGACTATTATAACCATCAAAGGGAGAAGAAGAGGAGAGGGACTCTTCTCTGGATGATTTTTATTATTCTTCCGATAATAAAAACCTCATTCATCCTTTGACCAACAACCCGTAAGTAAAGGAGGGATTATGTACAAAGTTTAAGGGTACTACACTAACACTACATGCACATACAACTAATGCAAGAAGTGAAATTATATGAAGGAACCATCACAGATATTTTAAGCCTTCAAGTAATTGTGCTTCTGAAGGGGTTATCTTGGTTGGTATATGAATTGCTGACTTGTGAGATGAGATAGATTTTTTTAAATAAGACTTTCTTCACAAGTGTTTGAAAAGTAAGAGAACAGCCCTTATGATAGCCTAAACAAATATAACGTAAATATATCCAGTCATTAACATATATTATGCATTAAGAAACTGTTTGTCTGTGTATTTCTTATGCTGTAAGAATTTACTGCATGCATGGAAGCTTGTGAAATGTGCATAGAACAGTAATTATTATTAGGATTCAATTTATAAATAAGAATTCCTACCGAATGTTCCATACCTTGGATTTCTTTAGCTTAAGATTATAAGTTTTTTCCGGTGTGGTTCTCAGGCTCAAGTTCATTCATCATTGGTGAGCATGACTTGCATTATCTATGGAATATTTATGTCGTTTTTGAGAATGTGCATTTTTATTTTGAAAGATACAAATTCTTATTGAGTTAAAAAACTTACTCATTTTGGTTTTGGACGGAGAGACGTAAAAAAATTAGTTGGCCAGAATAAAAGTTGTAAGTCTCAAATTAACAAAAATTAGGAATAAGCTTGATTTTTTTTCTAATGACATAAAAAACCAGTCACGAGCATGACTAGGAATAAAACGTAATCATTTTTGTGTTATTTATTACGTCTGAATGAGTTATGGTTAACTGAAAGGGACAAGAGATACAGTATATGCAGACGTTCGTAATTCGTAATATAAAATATGTTATTTGACAAAAATTACAATGGCCATGATCAAATAAGTGCTGTACTTTGCCTAACAAAGTAACTCAACGAAGGACACAACATGACACACACCGACAGTTTTAAATTCTGTGTAAATTACCTTTAGGAAAAAATACTTGGCTGGCTTTAATCAGACTACTAGTGAGTTTAATTACGATAATGTTTTGGGCAATTCAACCGAGTTTGAACAATTGCCAAAGAGTAAACAAATCAAGACACAAAAGGTAGGTTAAACTTGATTAAGTTAACTTTACGTAAAAATTCAAAGTGTCAACTGTATAAGCAAACTCTTGTTGTTAATTTTATGCATTTTATAAGCTTAAGTAGTATTAGTAGTAGAAGAAGCAGCAGCAGTAGTAGTAGTAGTAGTAGTAATAGTAGTAGTAGTAGTAGTAATAGTATTAGTAGAAGAAGCAGTAATAGTAGTAGTGTTAGTAGTAGTAATAGTAGTAGTGTTAGTAGTAGTAGTAGTGGTGGTAGTGATTTGATTATTTATTTAGACGCTCAGCCAAAAATAAATCCTTCTATATACTATGACTTAACTTTATAGAACAAAACTACCGTAAAAACCCACTCGTTAAATTGTCATGAAAAAATTCTAATCTCCCTTGTTGACGAAGTAGAGTTTCATGTATTTTCTCGCATGTAGTTGCTAGAAGGTATTTTCTATAAAAATGCACACAGTATAAACAACAACGATCAATAGTACACAACTCTTACCCTTGCTTACTTACCAATAATTAAAAAATGTCTTTCTCAGACAAAAAAAAACTTCTACCACCTTCAAAAAATTACCTAATTTATGCCTGTCCTAGCCAACTAAGGTTACAGTACAGGTGCTTAGTATAAAGAACGTAAACGTCAGATCAGGGATACAGGAATCTTTACAAAAAACTGTTACCACATCTTTTTAACTTTCCTCCATTAAATGCATGCAATCCTTGAAAGCAGTAAACTATATAGAGTTATACTATGATGATATAAAAGGAAGTAATAAAATGAAATACTTGAAATAAAAGTAAATAAAACTGTAAGTAAATGACGTGACAAATACCTTCATTATATCGAATTACTTTCACAAGCTTAAGGAGACAAAAAATAGGGATTCCTAATGAAATCTACCTAACCAACAAACCTAGTTTATTTAATGTACCTCCATACGCATACCTGCCCTTCGGTTGGGAAGCGTTTAATAAAGGCAAAGGTACAATATACACAAGGGGTCTGTTTTTTTTACCTAAATCTTAATTTATACCCAAATAAATAAAACTAGTCTCGTAGTTTGTCGTGATAATCTTATACAATTCTGGGGATGAAAAAAAAACACAAAAAAGTGGGTAATCATGTTCTACTTGCTAGGGTATTTTTACCCAGGATAAAATAACCGGTATATTCTATTGCACTTCTCTTATCTGTATAGACAGTCAACAGTTGGATGAAACCTTAAATTAAGATTGAGTTCTATACCTAAGTAGACT
>JAQFZX010002420.1:0-19232 GCA_034682405.1 Hydroisotoma schaefferi | reverse complement strand
TTCGGCGGTGGGGGTGGTCAGGGATATGGATCAGCAGGACCTTCGTCCCACGGACATCAGGATTCATACAGCCAAGCCCCCGTGGTGCCTGTCGGTGGGGGGTATGGGGATTTGAGCCCTCCGTCTCAGAAAGCTCCGGGTGGTTATGGACATTAAAGATTCTGCAGATTGTTTTTGTATGGTTGATTGACGATGACAGAACAATGGGATGAGCCATGAATCTTTTATAGTATGTAATCGTCTAATGGTTAGAAATACAAAGGCTATAGCCATTTTTTCTTACAATTTATTTTACCTATAATATTTGCAGTCGTGTGGACAATACTTGTCGCATTTCTATGCTAAAATGTAAGGATTTAGGTATTCGGTCAGCAATCTTTTATTTCCAAAAAGCAAGTAGACCGACCGTTGTTAAAAATAAAAAAATAAAATACAGAAATTATCAAAAAACATCCATTGATCTCATCTTATCATGCTAGATATCTTTATAGATGAGACTTTTAAAGTCAAGTGGCGTTATCGTTCTAAATGTTGCCTGCATCTGCATGGGCCATGTTTCCATCCTCCTCTTCTGACTCTGAATCACCCTCATCCTCAACCATCTCAAACTTGTCTACATGGAACATCTTTCTAAATAACTTTTCTATTTGATCATCAGTGAATGCATCAATAGTAGGATTAGCACCTACCCCACCCCTTTTAAATATAAAATTTTGTGCCAGGGCAAGACCCAGTTTGAAGTTTTCTTTGAAGAAATAATGAACAGGGATCCATGTCTCATCGTTTCTTTTTTCATTATTTAGAAACTCTACGAAAAATGTTTCCAACTTTGTGAACTGAAGTACGCAGTTTTTAGCAAACTCTATTGTCGGGTTGTAGTTGTCTCCAGCTTTAACAAACAAGTTTTCCAAGTTATTGCTAACCCCAAGCCTCTTGAGGTCTTCTACTTTAGAAATATCACAGTTATCCAACGTTATCGTTTCCAAACTATCAAGGTAACTATTGACTGTCTGAGTTTCCTCCGCTTCATCTTCATCCCTGTTTTTTCTTTTGAATGTGAATGCAGCGTTTCTAATGGAGAGGACCGTGAGTCCAGCCGGAAAAGAGTGATTATGGACGTGAATGATTCTGCAGATTTGTTAGATTAATTTAAGCCAACAGAACAATAAAATGAATTACGAGTGTGGGGTCTTTATTTTAACATATGCCCAGTAATAAATACGATGCTGGAACCAATGTTTTAAATTGGTGTCTGGTTTAATATGCGCAGATTTGTGGACAATAGTTATCGTAGGTATAAAAAAGTCAACGGATTTAGGTAAGCGTCTGCAATCTTTTGTTTACAAAATTTAGTAAACGGAATAGGCTTATCTGAAAAATAAAACTTAAACAAAAAGTGAGTTATCGAATATAAACATAATAAGGCTAGGAATAATTAGTTAAGATCTAAAGATCGTTGAATTGCTAAGAATATTTTTAAACATCTTGGACGCTATCTGAATCACTACTGCTTCCTACATTATCGTCCGACTCATTGTAGGAATTCAACTCAAACTTGTCCTCATGGAACAATTTGCGAAACAAGTTGAGCAGTTCATCATTAGTTAAGCGACCAACTTTTGCACCATCGGGAGACCGTCTCAATATAAAATTCCCTGAAACTCGGAGGTTGACATGAAAATGTTCTTTGAAAAATGAATTAATTGAATTAACAGCAATCCATGTGTCACTATTTCTATCCCCGGTATTCAAGAACTCGACAAAAAACTTGTTCAAGCCTGGCAGAGTTCTTACAGAATCTTTAATGAACTCGGCCGTTGGATTGTAGTTTCCTCCTGCTTTCACATACAACTCTTTCAAGTTGAGTTGAGCTCCGAACCTGGCTAGACTTTCTAGTTTGCTAATATCACAATTATCAAATACAAGGGATTCCAAGTTATTAAAGACACCTACGGTTGGTTCATCCCTTTCACAGCTGTGCTTCCTTTTTAATGAGAATACAGCGTTTCTAATGGAAAGGAGGGTGAGATCTTTAGGGAAACTGGTAATGGAAACAGAGACCGTTTTTATGAAACTGATTCTGAGCTCTTTTAAATTAACAAGGGAACTGAGACAAGTTCCGATGTCCTCATTCGATGGAAACTTAACATCAAGCAATGTTAGCTTTGTAAATAACGCTAGACAGGGAAGGGTTTTGAAATTGAGGGTTCCACGGGATAAATGCAACCCTGTCAGTTTTGGCTGCATACGGTCAATCAGTTTTTGTCGGTTGAGCATGTTAAAGTGTGGGAGGGTGGCTTCTCGGGTGCCGTCATCATTAAACTGTAATTCTATGATTAGAACTTGATCGTAAATTATTTCCATGCTGCAGTTTAGTAAAGGTGAGTGATTCAAATCACAGTTGAAATCTTTTGTTGTAAGGAATAGTAAGGATTCTATTGCCGTTGGATTCTTATTAATAAACTCTCTTACTTGGCCAAAATCCTCGTAAAGTTCGTCCGATTGGTATTTGCAGGAGAGCTCAAAAATGCTAAGATTTGGCAAGTAAATTTTGTTCAATGGAAACAAATTAGAGAGCGTGTGATCTAGAAAAATTATATCTTGCAGATAAAGTTGGTTCAAAAACATGTAATGAAGGCTAAAGGCTGGCAATATCTCTATTGAGTCTAAATACGAACTATTGATTTCAATTACAGACAAGTTCTTGTGATGAAGATAATCTTTAAAATCCACGTTCTTGATTTCCCCTTCTGATTCGAGAAAATAGGAGTTCACAATGTCGGTATCCACGGTAGAATCATTATGGCAATCTAACAATTCAAGAAGAGTATTGGCATCCATTCGTTCCTTCGGATCATTCTTTGTCAGAATACGATAAAGTAATCCCTGAAATATTGAAAAGATTCGGATTTATAGTGTTAATGTTGCTTTTGTAACATACTTCTTCGAGTAGTTGTGATTTTAATCGTGCAAAATATAGATTATTGTTTTAAGTTGACTTTGAATTTTTACCTCTAGTTGGTATTTCATTGGGAAGTTAGCGTCTTCCCTATCCAGTCGGGTGATGTGCTGTTGAAACGAAATGCCTGAAGGTGGAAGTGGGTAGTGAATTTCGTATAAGATTTTCCCCAGTGAGTACATATCCGAAGGTGTGCCATAGTCCCGAGATTTTAGCTGTAGTAATTAAACAATTGTAGTATTATTGTATTATTTGGAAAAAGGGGCAGGTAAGGTTGGGTAATTCTGTGTAAACCTGTTCAGGACTACGATACCAGGTTGTGCCAATTCCGGCTGTCTTTAAGCTCCCATCACATCCAGTATATTTAGAGAGTCCAAAATCCCCTATTTTTGCATTTGAGAAGTGATTTGTGAGAAGGATATTTGCTGGTTTGAGATCTCTGTGAAGAATAGCTGGAATCTTTCCATGAAGATATGATACTCCTTGTACAACTTGACGGAAAAGGTTTCGAGCATTTGTCAAATACTTTGGAGTAGTTTGATTGTTGACCATCCATTGAAAGAGGGAGGCATCACACAATTCCATCAGAATTCTAAGGTTTCTACCAAAGTTGGGGATGTTAAGTCCCATTCGTCTGATATCTTCTCCGGTTTCCTCCTCCCAGTGTTTGTAATATTTTACAAAATAATCTTGAGTTTCCGACTGGGATAAATCTTGTAATATCATTATTTCTTTCCGTACCTCCAGGTCCTCCTTGTCTCTGTTATTTTATGGATTTATCATGAAAGTGCTTATTATTTATCCATAAATTCTGCTTGCTTTGTGTATAGTAAGTACCCTGCTTACCTAGATTGTACCACTTTTACTGCAAAGCTTTTTCCCCTTTCTTCGTCCAAAACTTTAAAAACCATACCAAAACCTCCTTCGCCAAGTATTTTTTGGTACTTTAAATTGTGTGGGTCAATGTTGTAAGGAGTTTTTGGTGGAGCTTGCTCCTTGGATTGAGCTGGCTTGTTGAAATTAGCTAGCTCGTTTAGATGATCTGGTTTGTTTGGATGAGCTGGCTCTGAATGAGATGGGCTGGCTCGTTTGGATGAGCTGACTTTTTTGGATGAGCTGGCTCTGGATGAGCTGGCTCTGAATGAGATGGCTCGTTTGGATGGGATGGCTCGTTTGGATGAGCTGACTCCTTTGGATGAGCAGATGGCTCGTTCGGATGAGCTGGTTCTGGATGAGCTGACTCCTTTGGATGAGCTGACTCCTTTGGATGAGATGGCTCGTTTGCATGAGCTGGCTCTGGATGGGATGGCTCGTTTGCATGAGCTGGCTCTGGATGGGATGGCTCGTTTGGATGAGCTGGCTCGTTTGGATGAGCTGACTCGTTTGAAACAGCTGGATCGTAAACTAAAGAGAAAATCGTTTATGGTTTATTTAGTAATTACGTACGCTGCGTGTTTATTTATTAGGCTTATTAAATACGGGAACATACGTTTTTCTATCGGTACCGAGTGCGTGGGCGTCTTGATTGGTTCTATTTATGCTTACTTCCTGTCCAGGTAATTGTTGGTCTGGTTTCCCTAAAGAGTTTGATTTATAGTCTTCAAGAGAGGGAATGAGGATTTCATTGGGAGCTTTCTCCTTTGGCAACTCCTTTAGAAATAACTCCGACAGTTGTTCATTTCCGGAAAGTTTTAAGGAGTTGGCAAACGGTTCATGAAATGTGTTTGATGTCACCACGGCTTTCATGTTGTGGTAGATTGTTGTAAACAGAGCATGAGGATTCTGGTTATAAGCTCTCTGGAACGTATATTTATATTTTAAATAATCTCAATAGTTTAGAAATTGGGAGAGGATGTAAAGTTAGGGGAATTACCAGTAGATCTAAATCAGCCTCTTTCAAAATCCCTTTTTCAGCAAGATGAGTTATTAGTTGGGGAATATTATCAGTTTCTGCGATTAGACGCTGGGAATTCCGGATAAGCCAGTTTGGAAAGTAGTGGAGTAGGTTATCCATGGAAAAACTGCTTATTTGAAACTAATTTGTCTTGTAGGTTTAGCTGGATAAACGGTGGTTATTCAAAATGTAAATGAGTTCAAATTGTGTATGGATGGAAATGACCTTTATGGTACGGACTGCGTACTGTAACTGACTAACGCAGATTTTCTTCGGGTGAAAACTGAAGGTTACGAATTATATTAGTTAGAAATCACCAAGTTTTACCAATAGTTTTAAAATAAAACTATAAACAGAGATATGCCTTGAAAAATTAGGTTCAGTAGGATTCGTAGTGGGTTGGTTAGGTCAGTTACACCTCCCAAGACTATTTTTAAATCCTCCTAATCCCAAACAGGTACTTGTTAGATTTATTATCTTTGGATGATGCTGCTTGGCGTATCTTCTGTGTATGGATCGCGAGGTAAGGTTAATCTCACAGAGATTTAACCGAGGTTTTGGAGGACCTTTTTTGAAATAGAAGGATAGGAAATAACAAATAGGATGGAAGTGAATATTTGAAAAGGTTTAGCAGAAGGGTTATTTTTAATTCTTTACACAAGTCCAGCTTCGTAAGTATCTGTGAAACTATTTCACATTAAAATGGAGAGAATGTAATTTATGGGCTTAAACCTTGTCAAGTATGGGGTATTTTTTGGGAGAGCAAAAAAAAGAGATTTTGTAGAAGGTAGACAGAAATCAATTATATTAAACTTGAAATTATTGTAAATTAATTTGGATATTCTCCAGTTAAAAAGCTTTTTAAAAGCTGAGACATCAAAGCCGGATATTGTTGAGGAGACTGAAATAAATTAGTTGGCTTGAATTGAAAATATATTTTTGTAATTGTAATTGTATTTTTGATTCATTGTGGGTTTGGCAAGTTTTTTTTGGTCATTTCATGCTTAGCAAGACTATGTTTCGTGTTGTTGGTTGTTAATAAAAAATATCTCGGCATGTTTTGCTTGAACTTATTGGTATTGTTTTAACTAAGGGATTACCCACAGTAAGTTAGGGTCATTTTAAAGCTAGCCTTTAATACTATTTAACGTGTAGGAAGAGCCCATAATGAATTAGGGACGGACGGTTTGAACAGGACTGCAAATTCAATGACTAAAATTAATAAATTATGCCAGTATGAATAGTTGTCTATACTTTAAGTTAAACAATTTGCCAATCTGGTGTACTTGCCAAAGTGACGGACTACAATATCTGTTTCAATAAAGTGACTAAACAACCCCCTTTAAAAGTATCTTTATTGTTTCAGAAACACAAAATTATGGGGGAAAAGAGTTTGTATTTGTTCTCAATCAGACTTGCAACCGTTCAGAACGTGAACGGTACGAATCGCTCACTCACGATCAATTTGAGTGAGTGAGCGATCGAATCATATTGAACTAGTATTTGTTGAGTGAACGACTGAACGATTCAAAAGCTGTTGAGTGAGTGAGCGATCGATTCCGATTTTTCAGTATGCAGAAAAATGAGCGATTGAGCGGTACGAATATAACTGAGCGATTGAGTGATCAATTCAAACTGACTCGCTCCTTCCAACAAAAAAAACGACAACATAAGCCATGCTACCCTGCAAAACAAGTCTACCTCTCCTTTTAAACGCATTTGCCTACATTTCGAAAATCATTTTTAAGCTTAGTTTGGTTGCATTTTAACCAACTTAGAGCTTGAATCTAGCTAAAATAAACCCTTGCCCAGCCTTGTACTGACCCCGCCCTTGAAACTGAGGACAGCGGGAGCGGGGGCTATTATTCCGTGTGGGGAGCACAATGGTGTATTGCATAATATAGGGGTGGGGATAAAAAAACTAACATAGATAAGACTGGATTTAAAAAAGAATATGGGGACATTTTGAATAGGCTGAGGTTCTGCTGGCTTTTACTGGAAACGTTAACTGTGCGACTTTTTAGTTAAATATGGATTTAAACTTGCTTCCTTCCATTAAACCTCAATTCTGACTAAGCAATTAAATGAACGTTGAGTGAGCGATTGATCGAATAGTTTTTGAGTGAGTGAGCGAGTGAACGATTCATTTGCATGCGAAAAAAATTGAGCGATTGAACGAGCGGAAACAACGATGGTGAGTGAACGAGTGAGCGGCTCAATTTAAATAGCTTAGATTTGAGCGAGTGAGTGATCGAATGAAATTTGAGTGAGTGAGTGAGCGAGCGGAACCTCTGAACGGTTGCATGTCTGTTCTCAATCCTTCGGAATAAATGTTTTAAAGAGAATAACCTTTCTTAAACCAATTTTCAAGTGTACCAAAGTATCTTTTTCATAATCAAAAGCTCCATCAAAGATGTCCCCCTCATCTACTATTATAGTACACCAAAATTGGCCGAATTCATCTTCTAGGTTATTTCTTAAAAACGTAGCAAACTCACGACTAGACTTTATTTCTTTGTAGGAGTCAATTAATTTAATTAGGAAGTTAATTATCCTGTTGTTTGTTTCTGTACCGTTGCTTTTTAAAATAGTGATTTTTTGGACAGATTGCGATTGGGTTGGCAGATTTGCTGTTTTTTGGATGTCTTCATCTTCTACTCCTTCTTTTGATGACTGCACTAGCTGTGTTCTCACAAAACGTCTACTCGGAACTTGAAATTCGAAACAATCAAGTATTTGTTGTATTCGTTGATTTAAAGAAGGCGTTCGATTCGCTTTCACATATATTACTCCTCGTGTCCCTCCGTGATATATTTAATGTGAACAAAGCGTTAATTTTAGTCTTAGCTAATTATCTTTCTGATCGAAAGTATTATATAAGATTAGGAAAGTTCGTTTCACAACCTTTTACTGTAAATAGGGGAATCGGCCAAGGTTTTGTATTAGGGCCTAATTTATTCATTCTATTTTTTAATTCAGTCAGCGAAATACTTTTTGACTGTTCGTTTTCTATGTTCGCTGACGATCTTGCAATCTATGTGAGTGATACTGATACTAGTCGAGGAATGAATAGGCTATGTATTGTTATGAATAGATTAGACGATTGGTGTTTACGGAAGGGGTTGCAAGTTAGTTATAACAAGACGAAGTTCATGATAATACGTAAAAAACAAAGCAAATCTACATGCTCAGAAGTAAACGAGTTGCTTTGTAATGGAAATCGCATTGAAAGAGTTTCCAGCTTTCGCTATTTAGGTTTGACTATTGATGAGCATTTTGATTTTCGAGAACATTTTGATTCGGTTTTAATTAAAGTTTGTGTCAATATTGGGCTCATCCGAAGGCTCAGGAGGTTTTTGACCGTGCATCTTTTTATTGTTTTGGTCGAGGCTTATGTTAACTCCGTGATTGATTATTCTCTATGCATTTGCGGGCCACCAAACCAACCTAACTTAAAAAAACTTCAAGGGAAAATCAATGAGTTAGTATTGTTGTTTTTTTACCCGTCCCTTAGCAAATTTTACGGGAAAAAGTTTTGGAAAGCAAATACTTTGAACCCTGCCCTTGCTCAATCTCAATGTCAGAATGCTCATGGTAGAATTAACTACTATGACCTACTTGACCGGTGTAATCAGTTAACGGTTTCTGAGAGATTGTCATATTATCAAGCATGGCATGTGTACAAAATTTTAAAATTCGGGTCTGTTGTTACTCAAATGAAAGAAATGTTCGTTTTACAGAATGTCCGTGCTACTAGGCAGTCTAGTAGTAGCCAATTAATGGTTACAACGCATAGCACTGCTTTGTATAGCAAATCTTATGCTTATGGATGCACCAAATTATGGAATAGTTTACCGTCTAACATTCGAAATTTTAATTCCAAAAATGTATCCGTCAGAAAGTTGTTGAATGAATGGATTCTTTCTATTAGAAAAGATGACTTTGTGCATTGAATGTTGTTTGTTAAATAAGAGTTATGTACCCAAATAATTTATTTTATTTTGTAGGAATTTAGTTTAGTTCATTAAATTATTGAAGCAGTTGTTTGGTGTTACTTGTGTAAGACTAGTCTCTTTTGTACTAAACGAGGAATAACACAGAAATAAAGGCAATACAATACAATACAATACAATGAGCAGGTTTCTTTCACTCTAATTGTTTCAACTTCAATTACTTTACCTTCGTAAATTTCCCCTTTTTCAGCCGTATCTTCAATACTTAAATCTTTATCTGGGTTTTTGTCTTCTGGTATTCTTGTTTCTGCTATAAAAAAGAGAAAACAATCATGGAATAAAATGGGATGCTAGGAATGGAAATTGTTAGGGCTGGAGAAGGGGATATATTTGTGTAGTTGATGATTTTATTACCCATTTAATTTAGGGAAAAGTTGAAAGGTGATAGAATATTGAAAGAGTCAACGGTTTAGCAGGTAATTTAGCCTTTTTCTCAGCTGATAAACCTTGATGATTGATAAAGCTGTGTGATGTGATGCATGGAAGAGTGACAAAGATTCTAAGTGGTGGCAGAACCCGTTAACTGGGCACAAATAACCGTTCATTTATCCAATGAGAGTGTGATGGAAGGTTTGGAGTGTTGGATAAGATAAGATAAGAACATATGGTTGATAAGAAGAAGGGATGGAAGTCCAGAGTTTTAGTTTTGTAAATCCCAGTTAATGATATTTCAGTTAATCATCATAAGTTGGACATGAGTTGTAGTCATTATAACTACACCTGTAAAAGGGAGTGAATTAGGGAAGGTCAGATGAGAGAAAGTGAATATGAATGAAAGTATGAATTCAATAAAATATATTGGGAAGAGTAGGTATTAAACATCCATATTATCTAGGGAATAAGGGTCGCCGGAAGACCTTTATCCTCAAAAACATGTTTACCTGTAATAAAGGATGGAAATGAGTCCCTTTGGACGGGACCTAATTGGTTACTAAAAGCATCCAATTGATAATTAATTACCTCCTTGAAAGTATCTGGATGGAGCTACAGTTTGCAACTTTCATACAACCGAAGGTATTAAAGTAAGAGTAAAATAAAGAGTAACTATCTAAAGGTATAGTTTTTTTTATTTGTCCAATATTTGATTAACAAAATCCATACAGTTTAGGAATGTCAAGACTTTCATTCTCTTTGATAATATCTTCCAAATCTCGTTCAACCTCAAACTTGTGCTCATAAAAAAGTTGGTAGAGGGTGTTTGTAGCCTCCCTCTCTGTAATATTGGTTAAGGAGATGTGGCCAAGAGGTTGGTCGGATCCTTGGGTCTCCTTTTTAAATATAAAGTTGTCCCCTAATGGTAGTTCCTTGTTGAACTCATTGGAAATGAATTGATTGGCCGAAGTCCAACTAGCATTCCCACTTTGTCCTTCCTTTACATTTTTATTAAACTGTAGAAAGAGATAGTTAAAGGGTCGACGGTCCAACTGGGTTAGGACACTTTTAAAAAGAGTAGCGGAAGGGTTGGAACCAAGTCCGACCCGGATGTACAACTTTTCTAGACAATTTCCCAAACCTCCGAAGCTGGATAGGTTTTCTATATTTGACAAGTCACAATTATCAAATACGATTTGGCTCAATTGGGTGAATAATGTAGTTTGAGGGATTTGATTAGAGATTATGGGCTGGGTGAAGGTGGCATTTCGTACACAAAGGAGTTTCAGATTGGGAGGAAATGTTGATAATAAACTTATTTCTTGTTTAGTTTCCGTCTCCGCTTTAAAATGAATCCTTAGCTCGGCCAAGGCACTCATGGTGGCTAAAGATTGGAGTAGAAATGATTCTGGATAGTTTAAATCTACACGGAGTAGGGTTAGCTTTTTGAGGGTTAGTGGAACGAGATTTGGTGCAATGTTTTGTCCGCAAATGTGTAATTCCTCCAGTCCAGGTCCCATTTGCTGGATCAGTCGTTCCCGTTTTAAAAACCGGAGATCGGGTAAGAGCAGTTTGGTTTCTTTGCTGTTCCCTACATCCCGGTGAGTTAGGTTGAGTACGGTTACATTTTTGTACAATAAATGGACGTTGGACTGGAGCAAGGGAGCATCACTTGGCCCTTCTGCTATGCCTTTCTGTCGTTGGAAAAATAGTAGGGATTGGATGAATTCGGGATGGTCTTGGATGACACTGAGGGTATGGTGGTGAGATGAGTAGGATGATGATTGGAGCATTGAACGTGGCAGGTTGAAGTCACAGGATATGTAAAACTCTACGAGATGAGGAAGGATGAGTTTCAAGGGGATGAAGGGATGCTTGTTTATATTATTGTTGAATAGTATTTTGTCTAAATGTAATTCCCGAAGGGAGGAGGCGAAGAGGTGGAGTCCGCTGCGGAATTCTAGAGGGTCGATTGTTAATGATTGGAGCTGGATTCGGGTTAGAATATGTTTGGTTCCGTGTTCAAGTAATTTGAATAAGTAAAGTTTGTCTGGGGATGGTTCGTCTGGTCCAGAATCTATATACTGGTTCAGGGATTCCATTTCATGATTTTCCAGTTGGTTAATTTTCAAGACGGTGAAGAGGCTCTTTGCTTCCAACCTGTCGGTTGGGTTTAGACGGGTAAGCATCCGATAGACCAGTCCCTGAAGGGGTAGTTAAATCATAGTCTTTACAATTACTAATGACACTCTGTGTGACCTTAGATTGACCTGTTAAGTCAATCTAACCTTTCCAGGTCAATCCAAGGTCAGAATAGTTTCATGAGTAGTACTTTGAGAGGTCAGATATCTGATTGAAATGAGTGTAAATAGCTGGGAAGAGTGATTATTTAAACCTTTTACCTGCAAAGGGTATTGGAGCAAGAAGGTAGTGTCGTCCTTATCTAATCGTTTTGTATAAGTGTCGAAGCTTTGTAGCTCTTCAGGTCGAGGTGGAGAGTGGATTTCGTAGAGGATTTTTCCCAAAGAGTACATATCAGCGGGTGAGCCGTACAGGCGAGTTTTTAGCTAAATATTTAAATATTATTTAGTAATAAAATAGTTTCCCATGCATGGGCATGAAGGGATGGATGACTAACTTGTTCGGGACTTTGGTACCATTGGGTTCCCAATCCTGCCGTTTTTAAACTATCTTCACGACCACTGGATTCCTTGGATAGACCAAAATCCCCTATTTTAGCTTCGTATCTGGAAGAATTCGGAATAATTTTGAGCATGATGTTGGCAGGTTTCAAATCTCTGTGAAGGACAACAGGGTTCCTTTCATGAAGATGGGATATCCCTTGAATAATTTCGTTGAAGAACTGGTGAACGTCTTGGAAATAGTTGGGACTGTCTCTACTTTCTGTTATCCATTGTCGTAGAGACTTTGGGTAAATATCCATAAGGATTCGGAAGTTTTGCCCTATTTCTGTTATACTTTCCCCTTTAAGATCTTCCAAGACGTCTTTAATATCGTGGTCTGTCCAGTGGTGGTGGTATTTCACGAACAAGTCTTTACTTTGGGATACTTGTTGTAGGATTGTTGCTTCATTTATTGCCAGTTTGTGTTGATGAGTGCTACAAATAATGAGAGGAGTGGAAGTCAGTTTAGGGGAAATTATAAGGAATTGTGGAGAATATTAGTGAAAAATGTTACAAATTAATTTGTATGATTTTGACAGCGTATGTCCTTCCAGTTCGGGTGTTAAGGGCTGATACGACCGCTCCGAAGGCTCCTAGACCTAGTAACTCCTTGTATTGTAGATCTCTGGGATTATGGGGGCTGGATTCTGCAATATTTATGACAAATTAGGTGCTATATTTCAATTTCAATTTCGGCAAACGCTGTATCCACTCTGGTAGAAGCGGCGGATGCCTTTTTGGCAAAGTCAAAGTTCTGGTTTATGTTCAATAATTTAGTAGTTTAATAATTTAAATCGGTAGTTGGACATTGGTAATTTAGGGTTTTTAGTTTAGACAATATGCCTTACTCGTTGAGTGACTTTACCTTCATTCATGGATTAATTTGAAGAGAAAAAAATACACGAAAATATTTGAAGAGAACGTGAGGCTGTTTTATGGAGTTTAAGTCTGGAGCTGGGAGGTATAAATTAAAACTTTCGATTTCGCCAAACTGTCTTTTTTCATTTTTTATATTTGCCTAAATGGCTTTGCCAAAGCGTTGTTTTCCTCACATTCCCGTAAGTTAAGGCCCAGAGCTGTTAAAAGTAGATTGACTAACCTGTTGTAGCATCATGTTGGGTTTTGTGGATGACAACTCTGGCATAAGGGCCTCTTGATGTGTTGTAGGATCCGGAGGAGGAGTCGTCTGCAAAGGGTTCTTGGAATATCTGACCAATATCCGGGTTTCCAGAACTATTTAACGAGTTTATGAATCCTTTTTGGAAGGCCTCCAAATCAGTTACTCTTAACGAGTTGGAGTAAACCAAAGTATAAAGGGCTATAGGGCTCCAGTTTGAGGATTTCTAAAATTAAACCCAGAACTTTTCGATTAAATTGGATTCTGCTTAAAGATTAACAGTTTTTTCTCAATTGTTAAAATAGGATAAGAGTAATATATACCAGAAGGGGTATTTCTTTGGGGTTTATAATTCCATTTTCAGCAAGTAAACTGGATAGCTCCTCAATATTCTTGGTTTTTTGGGTTAAAGTCAGAAAATTAAGAACTATCCCATTACTACTACTACTGGGGGAAACATTTTGTGGTGAAGAGTTCATGATTTATTTAGAAAATGAAGGGTTGTTTTGCTGGATTCAGATGGGGGGAAAGGTACATTAAATTGACTAGCAGAGCAAAATGTACTTGTAGTTGCAGTTGGAGTTGGAGTTGGAGATGTGTCTGAATTTAAACTAACATTGATGATGTTGACATCTCCCTTGTTTTAAGCATCAGATCAAAACACGTAATATACAGGGATTATATAGATGTATACCAAGGAACACATGGACGGATAGTTAACCGGCTCATGGATTTGGAACCAAACCAGCAGTTTTGCACTGTTTTACCAGATTCCCTGATGGTATTCATTCCACTTGAACGTATTCAGATATTAAACAAAGTTAAACCTCTATAGCCACACATACACAAGGGTCAAAGGTCTAGTATTAAATGACAATTCGTAATGAAGACACATGTAATTTATTGGCAATCCTCCTACCACTAAATAGGCATGACAGATCTACTCTTTAAAGTAAACAAAAGTAAGGAGGCTAACTCCAGTCGGAGCTGAATACTTTTAGGTTTCCTCTATAATCTTTTAGGTTGAGATTGAGATCACCAGCACATTATGTAAACTTCATGAAGATGTGGAGTTAAGAACGTGTGAAAAAAACCTCAAGGAAAACCCATTTAATGATTAGCATATTCCTTCCATTCCCTAATCCCGTCCTTACTTGGGTTAATTTAATCAATGAATTACTACTAGACGTACGCGACGATAAGGGCTTTGCAGTTTATAATATAATTTTAGTTGTAATTAGTGTGTAAGGACGGGAGTTTAGGGTTAATTGTAGCCTACCTACCTTTGATATGAAAGGATGACTAAGAAATTAAAGTGAAATGAAGGCATATAGCCAGTAAAAGTACCGTATTTCCTGTCATAATTCCCCTGGGAAATAACTGGTTTATAAGGAAGCATTGATAAAAGCCATGTTTTTCATGCTTACTTACCACACAAATAACTCTACATTCCCCCCTCAAAATCTACAATAATAATTGAGATAAGTAATGGGACAACTTTCCCTAAAACTCCGGACAGCATTTTATTTCGAAACGCTAACTTGAATTTTCAGAAGATGAAATCCCCAATCCTGTTGATCTTGGTTTTGTCAGTCGTTGTTGTCGTTGGGTTGTTGGTTGTTGACGCTGCGACGACCAAATACGGTGACGCTTGCATTCATTCTGGAGAGGTCAAGGGGGACGACGCTGCCTGTGGGGTCACAGATAACAACATGTATTGTGGAAAGAGGAATACCTGTGTTTGTGCTGATGAGTATGGGGGTCTCACTAAGGATACATTTGGTCCGATAACTGATAAATCTGCGTGCAAGAAATTATAGAGCAGAACCTCCTACATTAATACTCCAGCTTTCCATATTCTTCCAGTAGTTTTATACTTTATGGGCTAGTTTTTTGCATAATGTTTTGAAAAGAAGTAAAAATGAAGCAAGTATTGGCCGAGACAGCTCAATATTTTTGATTTTTGAGAATAAATCAATAAATAGGACATGGTTGTTTTTTTAGTATCATAAATTTCAATTGTGGAAGTTCATTAAAAGGCGTAACATGCAAAATAATTTTTAATCGCCAACTATCCCACCCAATCCTGCCAGTTTCTAACGGTAGAGATTGAAAAAATCCCTAAAATATTGTTCCTTTAATGAAGAGGATAATTTCTGCAATGGCGAGTCCAATAAGTAAACCAGTAAAGGGTTTATAAAAAGGGAAATAAGGTTATTGACAGGTGAATTAAATTAGTATAACCCAGTTACCCAGTTTATTATCTGATTAAGTTATCTCATCCACAGAATATAGGGATCAGAAAGAGAGTTCTTTTTTCCAGAAGTTGTTGGATCGTTACGGCTCAAGTAGAATTGAGAGACAAGTCTGTGGTGTTTTTATAAAGGTTTTATTACCACAAAATGGCTAAGTTTCTACCGAGTTATGAAAGGGCCTTGTTGCTTTGCATAGTTTACCTTATTTTAGAATGGGAAATGGGTTCAGTGGAAGGGGTTCCTAATCAAGGAAATAGTGATAGATCCAAGCCTGGAATAGTTGATGGTGCGGGTTATGCTATCGGGAGTACCGCATTCTCTCAAGATGGGGAACTTTTGGTAACCTTCAGTTAAAATTTTAAGATAAGCTTAAAGTAATGGGTACAGGGGTATTAAAAAATAATAAAAGTTAAGGTCGTAATCAGTTGTAAATTTAATTAAAGTTAACGGTCAACAGCCCACTTACCGTATTTCCGTAAATGCAGCCCCCAGTGGGGGGGGGGGTTAATTTTCAATGGTCTCACTTGCAGGGGGAAGTTATTTCGGGGGAATCATTTCCGGAAATACGGTAATTCTTATCTCAGGCATAGTTAGGTTTTTAACATTTGAATCCCGTTTCTGTCACATTTTCTAATGGAGAGGAATAGTCAAGTAAATTGGGGATTTTATTATGCAAACAGTTCAAAATAGTAAAAATAAAGACACTAATTATGCCTACACATAAATTGCATAGGCAATGGAGGCAAACGCTGCGGAAGTGCAGGGAGGATCCCTAGGTCAAGTCACCTTGACCCCTTTTGTCCATTCACGGAGTCAAAGTTGGGGTGTGGCTTTTTACGGTATGATCAAAGTTGGAGTATAATTTTAGACTGGGCTATTAGGGTCAGTATTGATTATTGATTATTGATTATTGATTATTACTACGCGCGGTGTAGGTGGGAAGAGCGCTGAGTTGAGTTCCAGTATAAATCGTGACAATCTGGTGACAACCTACTACAACGAAGGGTCAACTCTACCTCGTTCAAGACATTATTTCTTCCACTCGGATGATTCCAATGAGACTTTTAGGATTCAAAATGAAGAGACTGGACTTTGTCTGGAAGCGGCTGTCCCACAATTAGAAGGGTATACTTCTATAAATTAGTATTTAAGATCTAGAGGAGGATCAGGTTTCAATGGACGATCCACTAAATATAATAAACTGGCTTTGTAGTTTTAACCTTGTTTATTGGAATTAATTTTGTGACAGGAATAAGAAGAGGAAGAGGATGGATGATAGGGTCTTTATACAGTTTTCAGAGTGTGACGAAGAAAGCGTGTTTCAAGCATGGGTATTCCAGAGAACGGGATAATTCATTTATACCTTATTATTATTATTATTTGTAAAAGTGTTCCAGGTTCAATTCTGAATATTGTATCGGTCTGCCATTTTTAATAAAGTTAAAAATACACTCTTGAGATTTGTATTCAAAAGGTATTATAATTGTTGATGGATTAAAAGAGGGGACACAGAAATGGGGAAACAAATTTACACTTACATATACATTCCCTCAAATTGTGTAGAATATAACCATACCAGATTAATATTAAAGCTAAGCACGCCACACCCACCTGTAAATATAATTCCTACCATCTACATAATCACCTCAATTATTTAAATTAGGAGCAAACCGTTGCAAAACCACCACCAACACCCTGTAAATGATTAGTCGGATTTCATTCCATGATTATCCCAACATTTCATAGCAATCCAGGCCGTTAAAAACATAGCACCAAGATAGGAAGATAATTACAGCTTAATAATATGCATTTCTTTATCCCAGTCTGGAGTAAATAATCCATCCATTTCATTGTCCAGAAACCCACTACTTGATTGCTGTTAATAATTAAATAAATATGGCCAAATAGCCAATCCAAAAGGTCATGCATGAGCGGAATTGTAGTAGTTTCGTATGGTGATGGACACAAGAGTCATGATAAAAATAAATGCTGTGGTTATTTACGGAAATCATTCCCCCATTAATAATAAATAGCCAGTAGAATAGCCACAAGAAGGGTCATAGCAAACTACTCGTACTTTCTTCAGACTTTGATCTCAATTTAACTTTGTAAAATGTAGAAAGCGAGTTTATTAGAATTCTTCTCGGAATCCTGTACAATGGCACATTTCAGAAAACACGTCAATTATTGTTACTTTTGTTTTTGTGTTTATAGGCGCAACCACGAGTGGGTACTTGTGGGTACAAAAACATTAAAGGATAGGGAAGGGTATGGGTAGGAGGAGCCTGTTTAACATGTAATGGATAGGGCATTTCTAAAATTCTAGTGGGTACATTAAGAAACGGGTGCCAGTTTAGTAAACTTTGTAGAGGTTTCTTTCCGATCTGGAGTATAACTGTGGGCAGATCCGTTAATAGTTGGTGGTAGGAATTGGGTGTTTTATCTCTGTCTATAATGCGTCGTTTCGTACAGAATCCAGTACCAGTTTCAGATTTGGAGGAAATGACAACAAATAAATGTATCATTTTCAGATTTTGCTCCAGTTCCTTTTTAATATCACGATGGGGAAAAATGGTATAAATTTCTGTTATCATTTAAAGCTAAAACGTTAAAGTCAAAATCAACCTTTCACATGGATTTAAACCTGTTCCCAAAACACTGTTGTAAACGGAAGGATATTAAACTCAGTGTTACTTTACATTTGAGTATTTGAGGGGGTCTATAATGCTACCTCTGACCTGAGGTCAGAGGTCAGAGGATACGGTGTGTGGACGGAGGGTCGGTAAGACGTGTTTGATCGTATAAGAACCTTTGCTTTATTGTAGAAATGTTGGCATTTAGCATTTTACATCTAGTCAGGTTTAAAGATTTGGTTGATACTAATTTAAGAACTATATTTTGAACTTAAACGTAAATAAAGCACCGTTTGGTAGACAAACCACCCATGATTAAATTGATCTTGGAAGCTGTCCGGAATGCATAATACTTGAATTGTACTAAAGTAGCCCTTTAATTTAAACTTCTCTTGAAATAATACCATTTGGGAGTATATTATAAAGTTACAAAATGTTGTTTGGGATCTCCAAAGATTACACATAAGGTTTTAGGTTTTTTTGCGTAGTATTTTCCATTCTGGATCTTGATAGTCCAGGACGACTATTTGAATTCCTGGAAAGTTAGCTTCCATGAGCCATTTCATTCTTCCCAAGTCCTTTTTAGGGGGAGCGAAGGTCCCAGAGTTGTTGTCCATGTAGAGGATTTCTGGAACTCGTTGTTGTCCCCGAACTGGAGGTTCGATCCAAAATTCGCCTGCATAAACTACTTCTGGTTGGGCTCCTGCATGGAGAGCGTGTTTGGAACTCATGTCCACACTTGTACCGGCTCCACTTCGTGAGAATCGGAGGTTTTTCTCCATAAGAACGTAAGTGTAGATCGGAACGGGGTCTTCTGGTATTGGAGCTTTGCATGTCATCCAGTCGTATCCGGCTGTGAAATAGGAAGTGGAGTTGGATTAGGGGATTTTTAATGCTCAGTTTGATTAAATTAAAGTAGGAGATAGTTTGTGAAGGAATTGAGCTTTAGAAATAGTATGAACGGCTAAATATAACATTCTGTTAAGTCAAGTAAGGTAAGTCTCCATCCTATTGATTGGAAATTGATTGTTTTTAGAGTAATCTAGCTCTGAGTTCATATCTAATTTCAAGATAAAATTTCAATTTCAATAATCCTCCTACGCCTAGAATATACGTATCACTCTGCTTTGGTCAACTCTCATCTTTCAATCCTACCCCGCCCTCATTTCTAATCCTACCTCTACTCTTTTGCTACCTATTTCCAATCCTACCTCTACTTTACTACAAGCTATTTCCAATCCTACCTCTACTTTACTACAAGCTATTTCCAATCCTACCTCTACTTTACTACAAGCTATTTCCAAT
>JAQFZX010002419.1:0-19235 GCA_034682405.1 Hydroisotoma schaefferi | reverse complement strand
AATCACCAATGAAAACATCCTCAAAAATTGCTAATCCTTTTTCACAGCTATAATTTTCCGAAATATCTTAATGGCAGAAGAAATGTCGGTGGAAAGTATTTGACCAGATTCTGGATTATCTCGTAGCCATTTATTCACGTCTACTTCATCATTATTAGCATTCCCCCCAGACTGTTTGTTTCCTTTGTCCAGCTTATCATAAATTCTGCTTTGTATCAAGGTATTGATACCGTAGAATAATCCAAATAATGCATTTTCTGTATAGAATGGCTTCAATTCCTACAAAGTAGCAATAAAAACTTCGTGAGAACTTTACTAAAATTAACTGAGAGGTTGAATCGGAGAGTTGGTTTGCTAACCAACCTTTAACTTCATCTGGAATTCAGCCCCAAGACTTTGAACTGACGCTTCAAAATACTCCAAAAATGTATCCAAAAAGAAACCCCAGTGCTGCAACTGCACATTTGATTGAACCGATGAAAAAATATACGAAGTTACATCCAGCATGGGGGACCCCAGTCTAGTTTCCTGTTGGAGTTAAAGCAGTAATTTTTATTTCTAGCCCTGAGATTTAGTTGGAAAGTTTTCTTCAGTTTTTCCCCCATTCACCTGCATATCTACAAATACTGTTCTTTGATATGATTTATCTTTGCGGTCACAAACAAAAAATAAATTTCCGCCCCATACATCGCCCAAGTTTACCGATACCAATGGCTTATCAGGTTGTGATGGAGTAAGTAACACGTTTCGAAGTTCTTGGAGCAATTTCCCATTTTGTGATTCCAAAAATGTTAGAACGGAATCATCAACATTAGCCTCAAGTTGTGGAGGATGTGCCTGTCATGAAAACAAATGGTATAACTGTTGGGATGCACTCATGAATTTTAATGGAAAAGTGCTCTTATTCTACCTTATCATCATCATCATCATCATCAATAGTATCCTCCGTCTCCTGTAGTGGAGGGTGTGCCTGTAATGAGAAATCAAAATGATTCTACAACTGCTGGGAATGCAATACACTCATGAATTTACTAAAAATCCCTGCTTTAATCTACCTTAACGATTTGCATTGATATTTCCAAAACTTTTCCCCACGCATCATTTGTTTTTTCATCGTTTAGAAACTCAGTTTCTTCCAGTAGTAATGGAAATTTGGATTTGAAGTCCTCAATACCCATCTCTTGTATCATTGTGTAAAATACTCCATGAATTTTACCTAGACTTTCCATAACAATTCTGTGAAAATCAAAAGACAACCATTCTTTAGAGTATATCTATTTACACATTTCTACAGAAAAGTTACACATGGAGTAGTTTGCAGTTCTTTTATTACTGTGCTTGCAAAAATGAATGTAAATCCTCAGGTTGCTTCAAAACGTCTCCTCTTGTCGCTACATGGTCTAAAATGATTACATCATTGCTGGCGAAGTAGCATTTCGGGAAGATATCTTTAAATTGGATGTCGCTATACATAATTAAAAATTCCATTCATTAAAAGCGGTCCAAACTATTTTATTTGGCACATTTACTTTTCAAAATTTATTAAATTTCAGCAAGCTTACTCATATTCATCCCGTTTTTCACAAAAACTGAGAGCTTCAGGTAAAAACTTTTTGTAGAAAAATGCTTCTTTAGCAAATGCCTTTTTGACTTTTTCATTTCTTCCGTCCACCAACTCGAGCCTTTTAACAAAAAGGTGTAACGGTTTAATTTCTTGGTTAGTAAACTTAAGCTGAACGCATTCAGTCCAAGATCTAGACGTAGATGTAACTACTCCCGTGGTTATCGCGATATCTTGGATTTCCAAAGCAATTTCGTTATCTTGCAAAACTTGGGAGTAAAATGCGAGGAGTTCATCGGAATCATTATGGGGGGCTAAGATTGGTGGCATCTTGGTCTAATGATCTCTGAAGTATAGAGAGTCCTGCTACTTATTTACAACTCGCTTAATATCTTATCAAACCCTTCTTCTCAGTTAAATTCAACTAAAAATTGGTTAAGACTTTGTCCATGACAGTTCTTAATAGTCTTTGCATCTAAATCTTGAGAAAGGGTTGGGAAATGAAGAGTTACGTGAACCGCCGTAAGTAAAAAGGCAGTGTTCTAGTCTCCGAGCTCAGGAAAATAAAACCGGTGCTCAACGAGCAAGTTTCTTTTAGGTTCTACGACTTTTTACTGACGTTCCTTGAGTTCTAAGATCTACGCTTTGTTTTTTTAAGAAACATCCTAACAATTACGGGCATGAAGTTGCCATGTAAGCATAGAAAAAATTTGTCATCTAGCTGACACTCGCTATAGGCGAAGGAAACATTTTGCGAATGATTGGCATTTTAGCAGAAGGGAAGAATTCCTAGTGTATTGTACTGTATACAGTACTGTTGTTAATATAAAGGCTAAATTTTGATGGAATAAATTTAAAGAAAGAAGACATTATTTTATGATAATGCCGGATGTATCACTTACCTACTATTACTATCAGGTAGACTTAGACTCCAAGCTCGTTACTTCGAGATCTAGGCTGAAATGGGCTAAGTTAATATCCCCAAGAAACTCAAGCATATATACTTGCATGCAAAAGTTTTTCATATCATGAATCAATCAACATCATCCATCAATACATCGCTAAAATAATTTTACTTAAATCAATGCATTTCATCTCATACCGTAAAATTGATTAAAGTTAAAATCAAAATATTTATCCATCTATGCAAGGTTATACTTTACTTGAGCAGGGAAAAACTCCCAAGCTATGCTAACTTTAATGTAAAGTTCTTTTGTGCACACATTTTTGCACAAAGTTCTTGTATAAAGCATTTAAACATACTTTTAAACAAACATGACATCACTTCACTGTTCAAGGTAAACAGTAATGTAATGAGAATAATGCTAATGTGAGTTATTCATTCTGGTCGAGTCTCTACTTTCAGCTGAATATTTTCTCACACTGTGCTACACCAACATCCTGTATTGTTAAGCTCAATTTAAAGCCAGCATCTACATACATTTAAGATCTGTTTAAAAAATATACTTTTAAAATTTTGAAATACAGAATTGTTAAATAAATCAGCGTAAAATGTGTCATGAAGTGTGTTTTTGCTGTGGTCCATCTCTAGCCGGGGTTGTAAATGGGATAGCAATATTTGATCTTGTAATGCTCTCTAATCTTTGTATTTCTATAAAACATAGCATGCTCATGAACTGATTGACATATGGAACTAAATTACTGTTTTCTTGCAGATTTGTTCTACAATATCTGTAACGTTCGAAACGGTTACAGCAGGAACGCTACTTGGATTGTTGGTCCCAATTACTCAGAATAAGAGCAGTTGTCTAGTCACAAACAATTGCACTTGGCTTTATGAATATGTGGAAGATGATGTATTGTTCGACTTTGATAGTAAGAAATTTTTACAAAGAGTCAATATATTATTTTCCATCTTTGAAAAACCTTCTAATTTAAAATGTAATTCTGTAGCCTATGCGGTCACGGCCTTAATAATATTCGTATTTTTTGGATTCATGGTCGAAGCGTATTTATTTTCTACCCTGAGACACGGAATACATGAGGTAATTATCGTTGCATTGGAAAGACAATTATTGGATTTAAGGATGTTAAATTTTGGGGATAGGACTGCCTGTTAATACGTTTATAAAAAAAATTTATTTTTTCAGAAAATCTACAAGTACTGCAGAAAGTGGTTGAACTTAAGAACTGTCCTACTTGTACTCACTAGCGTTGGTTCCGTTGTAAAATACATGAGGAATATTTATTTTGTTCCTATTGATGGATTGCTCGACATTTTGAAGATTTACAGGATCGTTAGTTTACTGATTGTATGGTCTTTTATGACAGAATTGGCACATACGGTGGGAATAATCTATGTCAAGCCCCCCAAGCGTGTTAAGCGAGGATCGTTGTAGAATTGATTCAGTACATGGAACTGTATTTAATTGTATTGTAACACTGCAGTATTGTAATATTTGACGTTAAAAACCTATTTTGTTTTTATCCTAGAATCTCATTTTACTATTCCTTTTATATTTTCAATAAAAACTATAGTTTAATTTTGCAGTACGAAGCTAATTTTATTAAACAGAACCCTGTGGGTCATTTTTAACGTTTGAATACTTTGATGCAGATGAAATATGACTATTTTAAATATACTACCTACTCTTGGTCTCGTCTCGGGTGCTTCGCTTGAACATATATTCCCGTGAAGCATAATTGTTAAAGTAATTATTGCATACAAATTATTGTTCACGACTCCATGTAATATTCTTGATTAAAGGTATTAAGCCAGTAAACGAGAAACAGAAGCACCCATCAAACTGTTGATGAAAACTCCCAGCTTAAAATCCATATTGAATCCTGTAAATTTTGTCGAATACTACTCTAGATATTTATGCAATCAAGTTATTTCTTTGGGAATGAAGCATGCATAATGAAGTTGTTTAGCTTAATTTGATGCATCACGATAGGAAAGAACTCCATAAAATAAACCTTTCAGTATCTCTTTTATCTTATTTCAAAATTCCGAGGACAATGCAAAAAAGAAGGTAAGTTGCATAAGATGACGTCTGAGGTTTGCAAATTGCATGCAAGTGCAGAGCTGATTTGTAATTGGTAACAATGCAGACTCGCATTATAAATTTAGGTAAATTAAGTCGGTATAAGTTGTAAAAGGTAACGTTAGACAAAGATCAGGTTTTCGAAATAATTTAGCTTGTCTATATATAAGTCTACAGATGCTATTTTTAAATGTCCATTTGCATAGCTTTCATTTACCAAATGAATATTCCAATAAAGTTGCTCCCGGATTCGGATTGGAAATAGTTATTGTATAAAGCTCTTATCCGATCATAATATTTATCATACGTCAAAATCAACTTAAAGATGACGAGAATTGTAAGCTGCGGTTTTGAAATATTTTGGTTGATTTTACTAAGCAATTGGAATATGCATGATTTCCTTTTATTCTTTGTGTCTTTTATTTGCAGATTTCATTACTAGTAGTTGGATTAGCATTATTTATGGGAACTACTTCGGCTGATGAGCTTTCCAGAGAGAAACGTGGCATTGGAGGTGGTTATGGTGGTAGCAGCGGGGGAAGTGGGGGTGGTTATTCTGGTGGGGGAAGAGGAGGATCTGGTGGAGGAGGAAAGGGAGGCTCGTCTGGAGGTGGGGGTGGCTACAGTGCAAGTTCATCTGGAGGTGGGGGTGGCTACAGTGCAAGTTCCTCTGGAGGTGGGGGTGGCTACAGTGCAAGCTCATCTGGAGGTGGGGGTGGCTACAGTGCAAGTTCCTCTGGAGGTGGGGGTGGCTACAGTGCAAGTTCATCTGGAGGTGGGGGTGGCTACGGTGGAGGTGGAGGTGGAGGTGGTGCAGGGCGATCTGGGGGTGGAGGTGGGGGAGGCCATAGTGGGGGTGCTGGACGTTCCTCGGGAGGTGGAGGGGGTTAGTAACAACATTAATCGTCATAGACAAAGTATCACTCCTTCCTACCGTTAGGAGTGATACTTTGGGCATGGAATGTTGTAATCCAAATACCGCATAAAAGTAAAGCTAAAACTATTTTTTACAGCAAGTTACCCTGGGTCAGGGGGTGGGGCTGCAGGCTCTATATACTTCTGTGGATATGTCGGGGGTAAAGAAGGTAGTAGCAGAGGATCCGGAGGGAAAGGCGGAGGTAAGCTGCTTGTGGAATGACTATAATTCTTTATCTGGCATTGGTCTATTGGTCATCCTTAAATCATAGCAGAAATTAATTCATGATTATGATATATTTTAAGGATACGGAGGTTAAAGTTGCTTCTGAAATCTGTAACTTTCTTATCAAACGAAGACTCCTTTTACAAAAATTCAGAATTGAAGGATAAACGTCACTCCAAAGTAATTGTACTTATAATAAATCAACGCAAATAAAATGTATAAATCTAACTCGTGCCTGTTCAGTAAAAATAAATATCATATACTCTCATAAACTGCCTGCATAAGAAAAGGCCTTCAGGAGGTTTAATAGAAGATGCATTAAACTAAAAAAAATGTACTGAATTTTAATGCATCTGAATTTCGTGACAAGCAATTGCCAAATCGATACTTTTAGTTATCTTATTTCTGAAAATGTACGTCTTTATGTCTTCTACCTACAACTGAAAACTTTAAATTCACATCATCCACGTGCACCTATTGACGACCTTTTCTTAGCTAAAGCGCAACTTTAACTGATTGACAATTTGAGTTAATCCAAAACTTAAATGCTGGCTTTGATTGCGCATAAGTATCCGCATTGACGTAAAAGCAATAAATGACTACAGTAAAACAATTAGAAGTGTAAAACAATAAAAATTCCACCCTATCTGTGATACTATAAATGAGGTAAAAAAAAGAGAAATCAGCTACAGAATAGCACAAGTATCTTCTCTCACCTAAAAAGACTTAGAAACCCTTTGTTTCTTTCGTCTCATTGAGAAGTTAAGAAAAGTGAATTCGTTTCAGAGACTCGGCGTGTAGGAAGTATCTGCTTAGATAGTTATTCAGAAATAGAACTACACGAACGATGGATGTATGTAGGTAATTAAAACAATCGGGATGAAATCCCTATAGTCATCATTTAGTCTAATAATTCCCTTCTTGTATGGAGAAAATGGGCAAAACGAGGTGATATAAATACTTCAAATGGCTAGAAAATGTTTTCAGTTCTATTGCGATATCTCATCTTGAATCATCTATTTCACTAAACAACACCAAAATGCAGAAACTTGTAAGTTAACCCTTAGTTTTAAGAACACTTATCTAACCTAGTTAAGGATCATCTTGCAAAAGTTATTCTATTTTTCACAGATTTTCGTAGTCCTCCTTGGAATCTTGGCCCTTGTTAGCATGACCTATGCCCAGGAAGAGTATCAAGCTGAAGGGCTTGAAAATGAACCTGCTGAACCTCAAGATGGTAGCTTTTTATTTTATACATTGGTTTAATACGAATGTTTTTAATTGTGAAATCCTAAATATTGTTCCAGTTTCCGGCCTGGCCTCATCTCTAGGAATTGATACCGAAGCCCTGTACAATGACTTGGTCAACATTCGAGATCAAGTTGTACCTCTCGCTGAGCAGTACTAAATATCTCACAGTCAGTCAAAAAACTTTAGAAAAACGTTATAATAGCCTAAACTACCAAATTTGTAATCAGCCTTTAACAAATTTGCAGAGATAATTAATTATTCGAATGAAAAATTTTATGATTTGAATCAGTCAATAAAATTCGACCTTATTCAACCACGATTGGGTGCATAAAGATGAACTGCATAGCGTATTTATTTATTGCGGCTATCAATTTGCTACAGTTAAACTATATTTTGTTCCAGAATTTTGTTTCCTTCTACAAATCTTTCAAAATTAAACCGAGTTAAGTCTATTGTTTCAAATCTTCCATGAAGAATAAGTTCCATCATGGCTCTGCCGACTGCTGCAGCTTGTTGAATACCTAGGATGATAAATTTTCCAATCAATTGCATATGACATCTAGTTTATTCCAAACGCTAGGATTTGATTATGATTATGATTACCGTGTCCACTAAAGCCTGTCGCAATATGAAAGTTTTTAAAAGAAGGGTGGGTTCCGATGATACCATTCTGGTCAAAGGTATTATAATCATAGTATCCTCCCCATGCCGATTTAACCTTTTCATACACTCATACAATTACAATATTCAGAGATATCATAGTCGAAACAAAGCTTTCCATTCCAATTTTTCTGTAAAACGTTACCTTTCGAAAAATAATTTACCTTTAGGTTTTCTAAGGATGGAACTCTATGGGCCAGATTTGGCCAAACATGATTATCGAAAAAGGAATAATCCACATCCAAATTGTCAACTGAAGGCTCCTCTTCTTCCGTGGGTGAAAGACCGCATAAAAAGTGTCCTAAAGACCCTTCACGCCTAGACCAAAGCAATACCATGTATACTCACGAAGTTCTACTTGCTACAAGCACAATCTCCCGTGCGTCACAGCTTAATGCTGGAATCACGCTCTGAAAAACATTGCATAGATTTCAGGATACCTTGCATAAGTTCCACTTGAGTCAATCAACATCGGAAAGTCCTTATCCGGAGCACCAGGTGAATGAACAAAGTACACGTATCGCTTTCTACCGCAAAAAGTAAAAATAACTATAATTTAGGGCATGCATCTTGCGAAATTGATGCCTGTGAAGCGTAAATTTGTAAGTAACGTTTTTGCGAAGCAAAGGACACCTACTTTGGCTCCACAGGAAGGGGAAAACTAAGCAGTCCTTTACCATTACCAATCCCTGCAAGTAGTCCTACCTCGCCTGAGTTGTACCCAGTCGCAATCACACATTGTTCAAATTCTATCTTTTTAACTTTCCCTTCGGGTGTTCGAACTGTGACAGAATTAGGACCATGAATGGCCTCCCCAGCTCTCGCTTTGTAATCGAATCCTGTCACTTCGGCTGTGAAATATTGAGCCCCCAATGAGATTGCCTTCTTTTTAAACCCATTAAGTAATGACCAAGGATCAAACCTGGCAATATGAAGGGTAAATGATCTATTTCTAAAAGTTAGCTGTGAATAAACTAAAAATTAAAAGCTCAACGTATTTTAGAGCTCTAGTTTCTAACCATCCCTCATTGTCCAGCCCAAAGCTTCCCAACTCCAGATCTTTAACGTTTAAAAATGGAAATTTAGCCCTTAATTTTTCTCTGGATAGCAGCTCCACTTTTGACCCCAGCTTTCTAATTTACAATCATCCAAGTCACAAATTCAATAGGACTGACTTGACCTGCATGCATAGATGCTTGTTTTTACATACTGCTGAAGCCTCCAGTTTTCATGAAGTAGTTCAGCCCCTGCTGTAGTCGTTGTCAGGAATAGATATCCACAGGGATGATACTGAACGTCTGAAAAAGGCTGCCCCTGTATTCCCAAATATTTTTCTGAATTTTTTAGAAAATTTGCTCCAAAAAGTGACAGTTCTATATTCTCTTTAAGGGAAAACTGTTGACGAACTCCACCCATGGAAAGTACTGTAGAAGCTTTTGTGTACTAGACAAAGGGATTTTATGTCCTTGTAAAGAGATTTTTTGCAGAAATTGCTAATTAATATAAACCCGGCCATTATGATTGACTCTTAAGAAAGGCACCTTAGGATCCTTCTCAATAACGACAACTTTCATTTCCCTTCCAGCGCTATGTTGTTTAAGCCAATATGCAGTTGATGAACCCATTACGCCACCACCGACAATGCAAACGTCGCATTTTGAAGTAACTGTTTCTAGTCCTACTTTCCTATTCGAATCTAAAAATGTTGAATCGATGCCCTGTGATGATCGTAATCCTTCTGTTCCTTTAGACTGACCGGAAATTTGTCGTACCTACGATATATTTTTTATTAATGTACCTTCATTATTTATGTAACCGAAGGGTAAAGTTTTGCTTTTTGTAAGACTGACCACGGAAGTTTTTAATTCTTCAACCCGTTTTGGAAATTTTAGAACTGAGTTGAAATTAAACTGCCGTTTTAATACTGTACGAGACATTTTAAAATTTCAGAAAGTAGTTTATTTTGATACTGCAGGAGGTTTACTGACTACTAGACTACTAATTGGATAATCATGCTTGGTTTATCCTTGACATTATATGATCTTGTCTCATCGTAATTTAAGTACATTTATTCTTATCTGACATATGAATTAGATAGTAAACATTTGCCATCATAACGGAGGGGTGGCATTGAGACGAGGTTCCACTAGTTATAGTAATCATGAATTAATATTAACATTTTCCTGTACGCACAATATGTTTACTAAATAATATAACGTAGCAGCAACGACCAATCACCCCGTTTTGATTGATCATTGCAGAATTAATTTATTAAGCATTTTAATATGAGTCAACTAAAAAATTACAGAATGTAAACATAATCTTTGCTTTTATAATTATCCTTTCTATATTATATTCTGTTCTCTGACTTCTTTTCCTACTAAAAACCTTTCAAATGTAAACCTAGATAAGTCTGTAGTTCTGAATTCACCGTCAAGGATCATTTCCATTGTGGCCCGTGCTACACCGGGAGCTTGTTGTGTACCTGAGTAGGACAACATTTTAATAAGCAAGCAGTTATTGAAAAATGTCATTAATGAAATAAATGAAATACATGTCGAAAAATGAAAGAATTAATGAATAAAAAATCATACCAAATCCACTAAATCCACAAGCAAAGAATAAGTTGATATGATAGGGATGTACACCGATAACTCCGTTTTGATCAAAAGTATTATGATCATAGTATCCTGCCCATCCTGAATTAAGCTGTTGGATAGGAAAATAAAAAGGTTGCACTATTGTACTTGCTACAAAGTTTTTCAAACTTACTCTGCCATTTTAAAAATGAGTGTGAGTATACCTTAATATTTTTTAAACTTGGAACACGATTTACTAGGGTAGGATACACAGTCTTATCAAAATAACCATAATCAACATCAAGATTTTCTACATTTGGCTCATCCGAAGGAATCGGGGCTTGTCCAGCCACAAAATGCCCAGCGTAACCCTCTCTCCTGCAATATTTATTTAATTCATAAATATATTCATCAAGAGTTTGAAATTGAAATACAAATCATAAGCTACCTAAAATACGCTCCACTAGGATCAACGACTAAAGGACAGTCTAAAGTTGGACCTTCTGGCGCTTGGAAACAGTAAACGTACCTCTTTCTGAAAATACGAAAGCATTTGAACCCATCAGAATAAATATCGTCTACCTTTGCTACCACTACCGTATCTTTTTCGTTGCTGGATAAAACTTACCGGGGTTCAATGGGAAGTGGAACACTTAACAAACCTTCTCCACGACCGATCCTCGCCATTTCTGCAACACTAGCTGACTCATGACCTGCTGCGATAATGCAATGTGCGAAATGAATTGTTTTTAATTCTCCTAGTGGCGTTTTTACGACCACAGCCTTTAAAGCAGTATGCGATTCATCACTATCCATTCCGGCAACAACTGCTGTGCTATTGTCCTCGAAAGTAAAGCCAACAGCCTCTCCTTGAACATATTCAGTCCCAAGATGACAAGCCTTTCTTTTCAGTCCAAATAATAGGGCCCAAGCGTCAAACCTTACAACGAACCACTTCTTGTACTTGATTTAATTTTAAAAATCGATTTACTGTTACTAGCAAAAAAAAACCTTACCACCCTTCATTTTCAACTCCATGGCATGCTATTTCTATCCCATCCGTATTAATCCAAGGAAATTTATTTTTCAGCTTGTCTTTGCTAAGAAGCTCCACATGGGCTCCAAGTTCCCTATACAATCGGTAGATAAAATTTATGCTTTCTCATCTCTCTCAGAATTTCTCCAATACCCAACCGATATCCAAACAGTTTCAGAAAAAAAATTCATAAATTACTTTTGTAGCAACCAATTTTCCTTCAAATCCTCAGCACCTTTCTGATCCGCTAGGTACAGATACCCATACGGATGGTATTGAATGTCTGGAGGCGGAACCCCTTCGATTGAAAGTAAATCCTTAGAATTTCTAAGAAAATCGGCTCCATGTAAAGACATTTCTATATTTTCCCTAAGAGAAAACTGTTGTTTTAGTCCTCCCATGGATAGAACCGTAGCCGACCTCGAATACTATTAAATAAACCAGTTTATCAAAGCCAATCAAACTGAATTAGGGACGAATGTTTTGTAGCTCAACATTACCGATGGATCCTTCTCTAAAACAAGGACGCTGAAGGCATTACGACCTGTTCTCTGCTTAAGCATGTAAGCGATCGCCGATCCCATAATCCCACCCCCGATGATAACAATATCTACGTGAGTAGAAAACGGTAGCAGAGGAGGTAGATCGGGATCCACTATGGATTTTACATCATGGCTCAATATCTTCATCGCTCTTTCGAAAGGGTGTATTCTTTGTGGGACCTGAACTTCAACATATTCCTCCTCATCACTTTTCTACAAATCCAGAATAATTTATACAAAATTAGATAAATGAATGTCACGTTTCATCAAGATCAAATTACCAAATTACCTATAAAAACCTACCTTCCGATCTCGTGATATCGAGGTGGATATCAATCTACAACTTTCAAGGTTCTTGATTGACTTCGATTGAAGGAAGGGTAGTCTTATCCGTCTTATTATTGCGTTCATTTCCGATTACCGTGTCCGGAAGGTTTACGCCAGAAAAACGCTGATAATCTAGATAGAAACTAGAATATGCATACTAATTAGCATGAAGTCAGTGCAATAATGTATAATTTGCACAATTATATTTCACAAAACTACCTACTTATTCCACAATCTACAACTGACCAGCGCTTCGTGACCTTCGTGACCTTCGTGCCTTGACCTCGTGACCCTTGGTTCAATCAAATTGTTCCTTGGGTTAGACACAAATTGAAGGGTGGAGGCTTCAGCTCAGTGACCTTTGACCTCCCTGCGTCCAAGACTCCAATCTAAGTAGACTTCCACTTATATGTCTTCTTTTTTTTTATAAAATGTTGATTAAAAAACTTGTAATTAAGTTTTTATTGGTAAACAAGTTAAAAAGTTAACTAATATTTTTGTTAATAATAATAAACCTGTAAAGAAATGCGTTCGCGGGGCTCGGCAAGGAGCACATGGCAAGTTAAGAAAATCCAACGAGAAGGAAAGAAATGTAGGAAGATATTTTAGTTTATTTTTAAAGTAACATTTAAAAAAAGGTCAGAGGTTAAATATAATTTATTCTGTTTTCAGTATATTTTCCTACCACCCTTGGCCGTCTGTGACCTGTGACCTGTGACCCTGACCCTGACCCTGACCTCGTGGACCGTCTAGTGGTAGTGGTAAGTGTACATTGTAAAACGCTGAAACGTGTTTTTGTTATTGTTTTTTTTAAACCGGTATTTGTTTTATAGAAATAGAGAAATGGCAACAGCAAAACAAAATAAAGGCAGCACCTCTTCGAAGAAAGGTTCCTCGTCAAAGGCCAAGAAAGAGGTCCCAGTTGAGCTGGGTTATATTGAGGAACAACCGGCGAAATGGAAACTGAAAAGTGCAATGTTTCCATCAAAATTTGGAGGACTTCCGAGCTGGTTGGATTTGAAAAATGTTCCAAAAATGGTAGACCTTAAATGTTCCTCTTGCGATGGGCCGACCCGATTCCTTCTGCAGGTTTATGCCCCCCAAGATAACCCGGAGAGCTTCCACAGAACGATTTTTATATTTGTCTGCTCTCAAAAACGATGCTGCGTGGAAAGGAATTCGAATAAGAATTTTGTAACGGTTAGATGTCAACTTCCGGTGGGAAATGATTATTATTCTAGTGATCCACCGAAGGATAATGACCAATCGTTGGCTGAAATTGACCCTAGGAAGTTTGGAGTATTGCTTTGTAGGGTTTGTGCGGTTCAGTCTGTGGAAAGATGTAGCGTTTGCAAAAAGGCCCACTATTGCGGAAAGGAACATCAATTACTGCATTGGCATAAGGGGCATAAGGAGGAGTGTAAAACTCCAGGTTAGACCTTTCAGAAGTTAGACCTTTCAGAAGTTAATTAGGATCGGAGGGCTAGAATGCTCTTGATTTGTGGTTAATTGTCAAGTTTTACCTCTCTAGAATTGCTGTCAGATGAGCCCAAAGATGACTTTTGTTTTGAGGAACTTGAAATAGTAATAGAAACCGAAGTAATTCCCAAGCAGTCCAACAAAGACAAAACAGAGTCTGAAAGGCTGAACGAATTTGAACAATTAGTTTCTGATGGGAAGTCCGGAACGCTTGGTAATTTATTGTAATGTTGACTACTGCGATACATGTATAAAATAAGGACAGAATTTTTTTTTTCTTGTAGAGGATTCGGAAATATCCAAAGATATGCTGGAAGCTGCGTCTTACAAGTCGGATAAGGCCTTTAATAAGTTCAAAAAGCGAATAGCTTACAGCCCTGAGCAAATTCTTCGGTATGATAGAGGTGGCAAGCCTCTGTGGGTCTCTCCAGAGCATATGGCGGAAAAGGCCGATATTCCACTTTGTCCTTATTGTAATGGACCTAGAACTTTTGAGTTCCAAGTTATGCCTCAGCTATTGAATAATGTAGGAGGAGATGCGGTCGACGGAGATCTAGATTGGGGTACTTTAGCTGTATACACTTGTGAAAAGAACTGTAGTCAGGGTCCGGCTTACAAGAATGAGTTCATTTGGAAGCAAGACTTTAAAGGGGACACTCAGGAAGATTAATTAAGGATAGTTTATAGGAGTGCAGTGGCAAATCTTTACTTTACTTTCTCGTTTTTTTAATCTTCATAACAATATTTGTTTATTTCACATAAATAAGTTTTCTGAATGATATAAATAATTTAAATTAATATTTTTTCTCCTATGCCTTAACCTTTTTGGTTTTATGTTTGGACAGAAGCTCTTCTATAGCATCCTCTGAGTTTTTCGCGTCTTCCTCGTCATCCTCAAGTTCTCCTGAAAACTTTTGACTGTGATTTATCTTCTGATTAATAGAAGTCTGAGATGTTATTTTAGTTTGCACAGTAGTACTGGTTGAATCTGTAGGGCTGGGTGTAGTTGTGCGTTTCAAAAATGGCTTGATTTTTGGTAAAGAATATACGGGTCGGGGTCGTGTTTTTGTTTTAGGAGGGCTTTGAAAAGTTTCTGCATAAGTTTGACTGAAGGTTGGAACTTTTAAGTGTTCTTCTGATTCCCGAATAATAGCCTCATCATCATCGTCCTCTTCACTAGAATTAATCACTCTTCTAGATTCTGGCGATCTACTATCATTCTCAGATAGATCCTCCGATCTACTTTTCTTAACCTTAATTGGCTTGGGAGACGTCTGAATAGTCGCTGGTGCGTCGTCACAATCCTCATCTAATGGGTTTCCAAAGATAGTTGCCTTTTTATAATTTTTGACTGTTTTGGTCGCTCGGCGAAACCTCAAATGCTTCAGCATAACGGTTTCATCACTGGCAAAGCGGATATCTGTATTTCTTCGATGTATTGGTGCACTAGGCCGGCCAACTTTTTTCGACTTAGATGTAGACTTGGATCCGGTCTTTTCGTTGTTTCTTTTACTAAACTCCGCGTCAAACTGATCTCTTGGTGTGATTTCATCAGCTATACCTTCAAAGTCTTCCATTATTTTTTTACCTGCAACTGAAACTACTTCGGTTTCTTGAGAATCCATAGCATCCCTAAACAGTTGACCATAATCTACCTTGAGGCCTTGACCTTTAGCTTTCAATGTAACGTTGTTCAATTTTTCAATTGCTGTCAATGTATTTTCCAGATTTCTCATACTACTGGCTCCGTAGTTCTTCCTGTTTTTATTATTCATAGTTAAAGTTTTCGTATCTGGTTGAGCATTCAGTTTAGTTATCATTTTCATAACTTCTTCGGCTTTAAATGGACAAGTGATAAAGGCCCTTTGACATTTTTGAGGATTCTTGTACTTTTCGGCTACCTTTGCGGCCAATCTATACTGCTGCATTATATCGTCCTAATAAATTAATAAAAATCACTTTAAATTTGGATGCATGATTTTAAAACAATTCAGTGATGTATAGTTTAATACCTCATTGTATGAGGCGCGCTTGCTGCGACGTAGGAGACCAACGCTTTCCCATCGAGAACCCGGATTTTTCATATTTTCTGACTTTTTTTGTCGCAAGCTTTCAGAGAACTCAGTAAAGAATGGGTCATCTTCAAAAGCATCACCAATGGAGGCTGGTTTATCCTCAGTAGTTCTACCTGATTGCTCATTCGAAGTTTTAATTGTTTCGACCATGACAGGATGCTCAATTTCGTCTATCCTTTTGCTTATCGTAGTTGGAAGATTTCGAGAGGGGTTCTGCAAGCCCTGAATTGTGCCTCGTCGGTTTACTTTACTTTGTTCATCTTTCAACATTTCATACAACTTTGGATGCACATTCTTCTTCTTGTCCTTAAGAATGAAATAATAATTCATGGGATCATCAGACTTGTCTAACATCTCTTCGAGTGCTTTCGTTTCAATTTCATAAGCTTCTCGTTGCTCGTATTCCTTGAATTGTCGCTCTTCATCGTCTAGTACGTCGTCGTCATCATCATCGTCATCGTCATCTTCGTTGGACTCTGAGTTATCATCATTATTATCGTCTTCCTCTTCGTCACCAGGAGCAGATCCCTTCCCATGCTTTTTGCCTTTTAGGGGTTTCCGTTTGTAGGTATCATCAAGGAAGATAGGGTCTTTCAATTTCATGCCTTTCACACTTGAAAAAAATCAGTTCGCAAAGTTAATAACGTAGATAACAAAATAACCAGTATAAAATGCCTGCAGGTTGACTATATCCTTGTTATTGGGTAAGATCGTTATGTTTATGTGCTATGCATCCTTAGAAAAGTCTATTCGGAACACAAATTATTTCTGAAGAATTTTGGGGAAGGTACTAGGGTTTGGAGGATGCGTCATTAGTGGGGATATGCAGTTGTAAATCTTTGCATGATGTCTCTTTACTGTGGTGGGCTTAACTTACAAATGCGCAAATTAAAATAACCTTAAATTCTTATAGAAAGATAAAACTCTGAATAATATTCAAAAGAAACTAAAAATTAGGACAACCACTTTGAGAAATATGATAGATTTTTGTTTGTGCATTCATTCGTGACCCTGTCCAAATTCAATGCTCTTTTAATCTAATGAACCTCGTTTTAATAGGACATTATAATGTGTATCATTATGAATGTGTTGTTAGTAAATGTAACCATTCGACTTAATGAATTTTTCATACCCGATGCAGATCTAAGTAATTATTGTAATGGTAGAGGAAATGCATCCTCTCTTGTAATCGCTCATGAACTCGTTTACATGGTTCTAATAAAAATGCTTAAACTGATTATGAAAATTCCTAATCAGAACTATTTCGAATTATTATTTATCTTACTATTTTGGACCACATTTCTAGACCTTGTCAGATAACCAGAGTAATAAACTAAATTTGAAAAACTTTCTATGAAACTTACTCGAATAGTTGCGTAGCAGAGTTTGGGTCTGCACTAATTTCACAAAACACTTTGGGGAGGCAGTTGAGTGGGTCCATCTTAGCAAGCTGATATAAAAATTTGTCACGAACTTCCTTCTCTACTGATTCTGGGATATCGGAAAGTTCATTCGATCGGACGACAACCCTTGGAGCTGTAGTTATGGGGGTCCCTGCTTGAACCGTTGCCTTCGGCTGCTGCTGCTGATTTACTAGGGAAAAAACCGAAATATTTCGCTTTAAAAGTGTTTTTATTTAGAGTTGTAAACGCCTTACATGTATTCATGACGGCCAGAAACGTTCCAAGCGTTATTTTTCCCATTAGAAACCCTCCTACAAATCCAGTGAGTAAAGTCCCCGTTATAATTGTACATGTCGCACAATGCAGCGTTACTACAAGGAAAGCAAAGCATATTGCTTTTCTTGGCCTCATCTTGGAAATCAAAAATTAATTTTTAGGATTAAAATACCCAAAAAACCGTCAAAAAACCTGGCTTGTTGGTGGCAATGCCTTTGCATAAGTTTATCTGATTATGCTCCTAAGCTTAAACAGTTTATAGAAGTGACTATGAAAGAGGAATGAAGAATTTGTACAGAAAGTAAAAGAGTAAGCAAAATCAGCGAAGCTTCTCACAGGATGCGAAAAGTTGTATTATATTTTACATGGTTTATTGGCCTTTGTGAATTGAAACTATTCTGGTCTTGTAAATGTGGTCGGGCCACTTTTTTCAGCGTTTGTTTCAAGCAATAATAAATATTACATGCTCAGGTAAAGGGTATTGTTTTGTTGTCCAATTGTATTTACGAAGTGTGAACGGCTTGGGAATCGTCAGAGTTAAAGGCACTGAACTGACGGCTAAAATCCTGGATTCATTTTTATAACTCTGCTGCTAGAAACAAGATTTTTTAACAATATTTCAACAGCTTAAACCCGTATTCTTGCACGATGAAGCGATTTGAGAAATAAAAGACATTCTACCGAAGTTATGCTGGACATGAGCCCAAACTGGTTAAACGATTCCTTCATTAATCATTTAGAAAACGTGACCCAATATTTTTTAATTGAAGGGGAGTGCTTATTTTTTTTAATGAATTATGAGGGTTGGCCCAATGTTCTATGAGTTTGATGTCATACATTTAATAGCAAAAGTGCCAAGTAAAGTTGAAATGTTTTTACAGATATCAATCAAGCTGTATAACAATACTTTTTCATTATCAGATTAAACCGCTGCGCTGTAACATTTGTATAATGCGGAAAACACTTGTCTCGCGTTGTGGATGTAGAAATTAAGAGCAAAAGAGTCTGTCATTTTTAATTGCATAAAGGTAGGTTAGATTTACGTTTCAAAAGTAGCTTAAACTGTTCACTTGTGAACTTTTGTTAGACTCTTTATTAAAACGCTTTTTCTTTAAAAGACAAGGGCAAACAGTTCAAGTTCAGGAAATGTTTAAAGTAAGATCTAAAGCATCCCGTTGCCGTTAATAATACTAAACATGTTAGCTTCACCTACTTTTTAGAAGCATTTCTTTTTAATAACTGATAATTAGCTTGTTAGTAAATTACTAGCTTAGGTATTGCAGGATGTTAAAAGTATAACATATTTAGGTATACTTGTAGATTCTCAATTGAGGCCTAAATCATAAATAAAACAAAGCAAAATGTTTAAGAGTTTTACTTATATCCTCCCTGTTTTATCTTATGTTAACTTTTACTTTTTCCTTTGCCTTTTTGACAATCAGTTCAGATCTATAACAATCCGTCTTGAAGAAAAAACAGGGTTGGATTGGTTTCCGGTGAGTTTGAGAGTAATTGATTCGTTCATATAGTTCAGATAAATCTATCTATCTGTACTCCTTTTGCATTTCACCAAAGATCCAGTCCCAACTTTGTCATCAATTACTTAAATGCAGATAATAGTATTCTATCCATGGAGAGCCCGTTTCAAGAGCCTTTCCAACCAATTTGGACAGGTTGAGGTTGGCAGGTTGGCTCTGAAGAATAGGAAGAGGTCCGGCTGAAATGGCTTAAGCATTCATTTTTATTCGGATTTTTTCCCTTATTAAAACAAAGCTTTTTCAGCCATGAAATCGACTAATCGAATTATTTTATTCCAATGATACTGGAATGACACAGACAGCTTCATTAAGAAGTTAACATTATTATAAACAACATGCTATGCAATGATGGCTATACT
>JAQFZX010002418.1:0-19245 GCA_034682405.1 Hydroisotoma schaefferi | reverse complement strand
TTAAACCAATTTGTGGCTGACGAGCTTGAACATAACCGTTTATGAAGATCTGTAACTCTTTAGCGGTGCCGTATTGCGAACCGTCGTCATCATACATTACTATGTTTTGTCCATGATACGGGATATTCTCAGCAATAAAATATTTCCAAGTATTAAATAGACCGATTTGAAAGGCCTTTCCATAATGTAATGTGGATTATCCCTTGACCAGTAAACTGCGTTGTGTCCATTCACAATACCATCCATATTGAACGTAGCCTCGTCATCGTCACTCCAGAAAATCTTTCTACACATTTAAACATTGCAATATTGTAGCAGTGAAATGAATCTAAGCAATCATTTGTGGATAATAAAACGTATATGGGTTACCACTTTACTATTACATTAATCTCAATATTCTCAGTAAGGATGATGTGTTTGATGGATTTATCACCAAGACAGAATTGGAAATGCCCAGAAAAATTATCAGTTTTTTAAATGATTTCACTGAAGTTATACAAGTGGAATGCGCTTTAAAAACAATGCCAGTACAAGAGAAATTGATGCTGTCTTTTTCTTTGCTTCATATCTAAAAGTTGTGTAAAGTCTTGAACCATCGTTGGGTTTCTGACTAGTCTACTATTTCAAGTGGTATGAAGTTTCTCTATTTTAAAGATTTATTTACTCGGACTTTGTAGTATGTTAAACTAGACAAGTGAAAATGCATGGAGCATTGTATTAGTAATTATTTATTACATCATTAAATAACGGAATCTAGCCCGTGTAGGGTGACCGACGGAAAGTCCTCTAAGCCACTTTCGAAATCCGCATACAAGTACAGCTAATACAATAATGGTGGACCCGACGATACTAAAAGAACGTCCAGTGAGGAAAACAAAAAACACAGAATTAATATATTTTAATTCTATGCCAGAAACAGTAGACATGTAATCCTGGTAGCTAACTGAGGTCACATTTATAAAATATCAATTAAGTTACCTGAGTAAATCTGGCATAAGTTTAAGGAAAAGGATTTGGCCAGCAAATCCAAAAATGACATCGAAAGTTCTAACAAGCGCAACTGGTCCAGCTTGCTCAGCCTTCATTGCTAAAATTATGGCAAATTGTCCAAAAAACGTACACATGGCTAAGCCACTGACTAGAGCCCATTCAGTCCAGTCATTTGGCATGTTTAAGGATTTAAATGCAATGGCAAGTACAAGGTTCTCGACCACACTCCAAAGTCCGAACAACAGAGTGGTAGTTAGATAATGAACGGTTCGAATATATCGGAGAACGCAATAGGATGTAGCTGCAAGGATCATACAACCTAGAGCCAGAGCTGAACCAATCTGAAATCCAAGCAATTTGATGTAAAAAACTACTGTCTTATCAATCGTAAGAATAATACCCGATAAAATACAAACCTACCAGGGTATCTGTATCAAAAGCTTCTGCACCCGTGAGCATAGGGGGCTTGGTCATGAGGACCACACCTGCTAAGGTACATACAGAAGCTACAATTGTAACAATCCCACATTTTTCCCCTAGAAAAAGCCTCGCCAGAATCGCGACCAAAATGGGTGTGCTGGATGCAATCGTTAAGGCATCCCCCATTCCAATGTATTTCAAAGAGTACAAAAGCAAAAGGTAGGAATTGCAGCTTAATGCACTTCTCAACTAAAAACCCAATAAATAAATGGTATTTGGGCTTGATAATTTATGAGCTAAGAGCAGTAACAGGATAATAGGAAACTTACTAAAACTAGCCCGAAGAGACCCATATCCTTGATTTTTGTAATGGGCCATAACCCGTGGAGAACCTTATCTTTCCCATCATGAACAAGGATCTTGTGAGCAATAAAAGGGATAACTGGTACAAGAGCCCCTTGAAATCTCCATAGGGCAATGCTAAAAGGGTGGAAATGATGGAGTTTTTTGGCCAGTAACGCTGCCAGTGAGAATATAAAGCTTGACAAAAGGGCTAGTAGCATTCCACGGTATCTCCTCAACGTGGAGGGTGTCTTCTTGCCTAGGAGGGAAACTAACTGGTAAAAATGATTGTTTCTTAAGTAGAGATATAGCTAGAATTGCCACGACAGTTTACCAACGGAAGGACGTGGTGGGGATACTAGACCATCGTCTGTTATAATAACTATTTGAATAGCTGGACGATCCTTGAACCGTTCTTCCTCATCGTCTGAGGAATCATCCGTTTCAGAATGATTTGAATACGGATTTTTAGGATCTTCAACAGCGTTTTGAAAGCGTTTTCGCATCTTTATCTGAGCCACGACCGCTAAAGCAGTCCCCTTGAAGGTTCTTCTGTTGGCCATTGAAAGCGTTTGCACTTTTTAATATAAAGTACTGAGGTTACTACTTAGTTGAACAAACTTCTGTAACATTTAACGATTAAGAAGTTGTACATAGAAATGTGTGAGATGGCCACTGAACTCTAACTTACCTATGATTAATTAGTCATTTAATTTTCAAGCTCTTATATCTACTCTTAATCGGCGTATGTCATTAAATCACCATTAAGCATATTAATTTACGTACAGTAAGTAAATATGACAGTTTCGGTCGCTTACATTTAATTATTGACGCAGTTGGTGGTTGTAATACTGAGTATCCTCACTCAACAAGTGTTGGTACATTGTAAAATTTTAACAATTGCTTTATTGTGGTCTCTGTATCTACTTAAATCTATTTAAATCTTCATCAGACTGTGGGGAGAGATTTCATGTCTGCCAATAAGCGCTTGCCCATGAACTATTAACTTGATTGTAAACCTTCGTTTCGTGGACTCATGCGTGCGACAAAAATGTAACTACTCCGCAATCTGCAACCGTAAACTTGGCAAAAAAATTATTTACTACAAACGGTATTAAATACCATCCCCACTTTTTCTATTTTTCTACAACTTACAATCCAATAGCCTATATATCGTACGCGGAGTAATATTAGCCAGAGCGATGCAACAACAATTCCCGTAGTTTGGACATTTTTGAAACGTTTTATTAGCAATTTATACTTAACGAAACTTTCACGTTTTGGATTGGACAAAGGAAAGTGAAAAGTAAGCAGCGAGTTAAAACTTCGTTAAGCGTAAATGACCCCAAGATTCTCCGTAAAGAAAGCATTACGTTATCGTGATGTGAAAAAATAAATTTCACGATTAGTTATGTGGTCGTGAACCTAATCTGCTTGCTTTCTTCCATCTCTGAGAATATTTACAAAAATTGGATTTAAATTGTTGAGTATGAACTGTATAAGAAAACAATTATTGTTTGCAGACGCTGCCAATCTTAATCAAAGTATATGAATGATGGATTCGTATTTAAATATCATCAGTTCATCCTTGTTATTCATGAAAATTTGACAAATGATGATAAATGACAAGTGTATTTTTAAAAACAGCTAACCTAAATAGTTTCGGGTGCATTTACGATGTCTGCACGTAATATTTGGCCTGAATTCCTTTCTTTACTTGTTTTTAGATTAAACATAAACTGTAAAAAATAAGTCTCCAGTTGCCTGTACCATTTATTGGGAAAAGAATCAGTGAATAAATAAGGATTAAATAAAAAATCAATCAATGCCCTAGACGATGATGCAAAATTGTAAACATAAAACTGACATTGTTTAGATTCCATAATGCTTAACTTTTATTGATTTTACAAGTGAAATACAAAGAGTTTGTCAAATATTTGTCAATGCTTAGTGGGAAATTATTTGTAGTGAAAGTATTCCCAGCCTAAGTACTCGCCTTTTACCACATAAAACATTTTATTTTGACTGGATCGATGAAAGTTAAAGGATATATTCTCTATAGTTTGCAGTAAGAAAACAATAATACGTTCTTCAATACAGCTACACAAATCCAATTCCAAACGCCAATCAATAACTACGTGAATTCATGCAAATAAAAGAGCTATTTAGTTTTTTTCTGACAAACAGCTATATCTTTTCATTTCACAATTCCTGGACCAATTCCTGGGAACAATTTACGTCAAACTCTATATTCTATTTAAACGCGCATTGTATTGATTCTGTATCGATCCTCGCAATGTCTAATACGATACGGCAAAGTATTATAACTTGTCCGTTTTAGCCTGTTCACTAGTTCTACAGGGTTTTTAAGTGCTCTGCCTGGGACAGGCTGTTTCCTTCATGGTTTTGCTAACTAGCTCAACTAGTTTTGCACCTGTTGGGTTCCAAGCTTATCTGCTTTCCAGGATCTTTTAATCTTTTACATCATTCCTGATGGTATTTATTTATTTAATCCCTCTACTTTCCCTTTGCTAGCTTTCTCCGCTCTAATAGTGAATTATAGCATCGGTATTCTAGAATTCTAGAGTCCAAAGTAAATAAAGTAAGGAATAATTTATCTTCGCTTGAATAACCTTTTTGACAGGGTTGGAGTAATAAAAATACCAAGTGGAATTAGAATCCAAGAGCTGACTTTGACATGGGAATGGGAAGGGAGCAGGCGTAATTATTTGTCTTTCTTATGCAATGAATTTACCGTTGTAGGCATGTACCGGTGAATAAATACGTACATTATGTGGTAGAAATGTGTATACTACTCGTTAGTCATGAATAAAGCACCACATAATCCGCACATTTGTTCAGAGTTAACTAGAGAGAAAGTCCTGCAGAGAAAGTCAGAACGGCTCAGTTAGTTTCAGAGCTCAGCTATAGCTGAGCAACTAGATACGTAAATGAGGAGGAATTCTTCAGTCTAGTTCTGGTAAGTGATATGACTTTCACTTTCTGCAGATTACTTTATCAGAAATGAATCTCATCAAATAACTCATACATCCAGTTAGCCTTCATGAGGGTTGGGTTTGGGTACACATTGATTATTAATTTTTATGCATGTTCAAAGCTTTAAAGTTCAATCATCCGTCTTTTAACCAACTGTATCTTATCGAAATTAAGGTCGGCCACAGTCAGTAGTCGAGTCGTAAGCGTAAGCGTAGCCCAGTCTGATTTCACTGTATTTTATATAATCAAAGTCCAAACCACAAAATGTTCAATTCGTAAGTTAACAAAGATTATAGATTTATACAGAGCAAAATGAAAGCTTTCCCTCAGCTTACCGTATTTCCCGAAATAATGCCCCAGGGGAATTATTCTTTCGAAACAAAAATTATAAATTGTATTAACATGGACAAGATAGGGTACATTTGAACTTTTAACATGGAAAGGTAGGGGCATTATACCAGGGGAGAGAATTATTTCAAGAGGAGGGATTATTTCAGGACCTACGGTAATTATCTCCTGTTTACACTTGGTCTGTTTGTAAAGCATGCTCCAAATGTAAAAATTAACAATGTTGGTAGACAACATGCAGCCATATATCTTTAAAAAAAACGATATTTGTAAGCATATTTAACATGGGAGAGATACTCCATTCAAACATGTAAAGGATAGGTTTGCGGCATAATTAACGAGGGCGGAATATGGACGAGGATTTTGGCTATAACAATTTAATATTTATACCATCAAACTCAAACTGAACGGTCTAAAACTAACAAAGAAACTACATCCAGCCAGCTCCTTCATTAAAACTGGCACAAAAAGCAAAGATTACTCCAATCCAACCCTTTCTTGATACAGAAATCTCGAAAAATACAATTTGGAATTGAGCACGTGCTGAAAAGGGTTCGTTTTTAGTAGTTTTTACTAGAAATAAATGTCTAACTCTAGAAAAGGTTGACTTTGTTGGGATAAAAATCTGACGACATTTATTACCTTTTTTAGTTAGTTTAGTGTAAAAAACGTGCCGGATTTCATTCACTAATTGGCAATTACCTGAAGAAAAGACGGACTTTCTTTGATCGAAAAATTGCTGAAAAAAAATCCTTCTTTTTGCTGTAAGTTTTGATTTTTTTGTTACTGACCTTTGACCCACCCTTTATTTTTTGTTGGACGTTAGTTCTGCCTGAATTCTGACAAAGAGAGAGACCGATTTACAGGAATATTATCTCAGAAGTTTTATTGACTTTCTATAACCAAAATAATGACATAAATGACCATTTTAAAAACGTGTTTCCAAACATATTTTTTTAATACACAAGCCGCGGCATATGACAGAGGTTTTAGGGTATTATTTCCCCTTTATCCGTAGTTTATTCCTTAAATTCGACAATTTCCTGGGCAATGTCTTTAATCCCTGAGAAACCACATACGGCCAGTTTTTCCCCAGCCATTCTACAACCTAGACGAACGCTCTTATCAATATCAAATCCACGATTAAGGCAGTAAATTACCGAGGCCAAGAACGTATCCCCAGCTCCTACATTATCAAGTGAATATAAAATAAAGTCACGGAAATAAATGATAAGCGCTTATCAGTCACTTACCCAAAGAGTCAACCAGTTTTGAAGGTGGATAAGCATCAACTTTATGAATATTCTGATTATCATCAGCAGTAGCCTCCTTTTTCAGGCAGTATGCAGCCCCCTGGTCACCCCAAGGGCAGATAAGCACAGCGTTGGGCTTAACATTTCCAATCAGAATTTTAACAGCGCTTATACAATCCTTGGCCCCTTCAAGTCTGGCGAAATCCTTTCCAACAAAAACCACATCCGCTAATGGGATAAGATTTACGAGAGATTTACGGGTTTTTTCCACCTGTACATTTTACATAGAAGGGCTTATCATCAAAGCTTTAAGATAAGGTCAAAGGTCACATATTTAGATTGGATAAGGTAGACAAAGCGTTGGCGTTGGTTATTTTTAGCATAAACCTCGACGCTGATGGGGAGTTTGGTTCTGAAATAGCTCGCTGTATGTGTATTCAAATTTATTGCAGCGTCTTGTATTATTGTAGCTGCGGGTTTCTTGATCTGAACGTGAACGTTGTTGTAATCCAATACGAACTTCATCATTTCCTCTGTCACTACCTCATTTCGACCCTTTTTGGATTGATTTGATTAGCTTTTTTTGTAAATTGGACGACGAAAAACTTTCATTTCTTAATGTCATTACCTCAAAATGTATCCAACTATAAGAGTCCAATTGAAGTTTAGTTTTAAAGTCTTCTAAAGTCAGATCCCGAAGGGTTCCTCCGCTGTGTACAATCGTCCTTGACCCCGTTTCCTCTGAACAAAGTACCACTGAAATGGGCGCTTTGACATCTCCATCTATTTGGGGACAGTTTTCGAATTTTATTCCATATTTAGCAAAGTCCTCTGTAAAAAATCTGCAAATATGCAATGCAAACTTAACATGCATCCTATCAAGTCAGTCATTTATGCAAGTTTTAATTGGGTAAGTATTTACGACAGGAAGTTGCTTTTCGAAAGTGTTCCAAAGAACTCTACTGGTTGATTTAAGCATGCCAAGACTGTGGCGTTGTTTGATGCATTTCCGCCTTGGAAAACGTTAAAAAATGGTTTAGAATTTATGAAAGATAACCATTAATTATGATAATTCAGTAATGTAGTACAAAACAAACACTATGATATCCATTGTTACCTCTTTCCCAAGTCTGTTTAGTACATCTGTAATGACAATGACAAAGAAGTACTTCAATACATAGAGACCTTACTGATGTGACAATGATAACAACGAGTGTTCATTTTTTTGCATTTATAACATTCTGTGAAAGAAACCCGGGTTTTTAGCATGTATGTGGGTACCTTTGATCGGTATCTTCCTCTGGATACTTTTTTGTAAAACTTACAATGTCAAGACAATTTAGCCCAACAGTGCAGATCATGATTGATAGGGTTCCTCTTCTCGTATTGGGCTAATTGACTAACTTTGTTAGCTTAATAAATGCTACAATCAATCTAATTTAATTTATCGTATGAAAATACCCGGACTTTACTTTACGTCCTAACCTTTGACCCTTATCATATCATAATCTGGGTCTTTGACTTATTACGAAATGCATTAAGAATATATCCAAATGTCATGTCATTCATGAAATAGTGAAGTTGGGCTTTTATGTTGACCTGTTATGCTGAGTTCTACTCCCCACAGTAGAATCCTCCTCAGGGTATCTTAGCACATGGTATATGTCATCTAAACAGCAATGCCCTACTGTGAGGATCATAATATTTTTTTATTTTTTAACTTCCAGATCTAAAATCCAACAGTTTGTACTATTGCAACTGCATGCTGCCCTGAATTTCGCTCTTAAAGAGTGTTTAATCTACGACATGAATGGGGCAAGTGCTTCTAGCAAAGCTGAACTTGGAGGAGCTGGGGATTGTTCGAAGGAGATTATGACTATGAAAAATGATGGAATTGAAGTTAATCTTGTGGACGAGAAATGTGTAAGATCATATTGTAGACTAATATAATGTTTTTTACAACTTGCCTTTTTGAAAAATTTGATTTTTGTAATAAATATAGGGGAGAGGCGTTTTTGCTACAAGAGGCTTTAAAACGGGGGAGCAAGTATTGGGGGATTTGCCTATCGTGACCTGCCAATTTGCTTGGAATCATTTTTACAAATATAAAGCTTGTGATTACTGTATGAGGTATTTACAGCAAAATTTACAGGGTACGGATCATGTATTCAATTGATTCGGTATTTGATTTACAATTGTTATAGAGCTTTAGAATCGGCAGAAGAAAATGTTACAAGACTCACTCAAGTTCCAGCGTTAGACTTGCCTCATCCAGAATGCTGTGAGACTAAGAAAGAGTTGCATGTTAGCTGCAATGATTGTCCGGTAATTAATCTATATGCTTTGTGGTGATTTCAATGCAGATAAAAGTTATCGAGATTCATTGATCCGTTTTCTTTTTTAGACAAACTATTGCTCAGTAGAATGCAAGGATAAAGCATACAATGAATATCATAAAGTTCTGTGCTATCACTCTAAGGATCCTCCTGACAATGTTCGAGTACTTGAAGAATACTGGAGGTAGGTTAGGTTTAGAGAATAAGGTGGTGAGGGGCATAGATTTATATTGGGGTACTACTGGGTGGTGGGACTGGGTTCTAGTTGAGTATTATTTAAGGTTAACTGGTCTCTGAGTCTCTGACCCGAATATTTTAAATATTTCTGCAGATCAATCCACTTGCCACCAGAAACTTCAAATATCATGCTACTTGTACGGCTATTAGTCCGATTACATTTAGACGCTGATGGAAAACTTCAAAATCGAATCAATGAGGTTGGAAACTTAAATAAAGATAATTAAGAGACAATCAGTTATGGTTAAATTACAATCGATATGGGTTTCCTTCTAGTTTTGTCAATCGTCGACGAGTGAAGATGAAGACCTAGCTCACAAAGTGTTAGGTGATGAATATTCCGGCCAAATTTTAAGGCTAAGGGAACTGGTGGCCAATGTTGCTAGCTTTCCTAATATACAACAGGTTATTTTTCAACGTTTTAAAAATATTGTTCTATGTATTTAGTACCGTTCTGAAACACTGCAAAGTTTACTATTATATAATTAGTGGCTGACACCTGAAGGATTTTTAAAGATCTTCATCCTTATGGGAAGAAACTGTCAAGGCGTTGGAACGAGTTCTTTTGCGGCATATGTTGCCAACGTGGAACGGTTAAATATATCAGAAGAGGAGAAAAAACCGATTCTTGATAGGATAGACAATATTTATGACATTATGGATAAAGGTATATGAATAAAACTGCATATAAAATAACGTCAGTTTGTAGAGTTTGAAATAACAATTTTGATTTTCAGTCGTTGGACATTTCATGGACAACGAAGGAGTAGCCCTGTACCCTGTTCAAAGCTGGGTTAATCACTCGTGCGTCCCTAATTGTGAAGTTCGGTTTCCAGAGAAGAATCACAGGATTGGTTTACTTGCGTTACGCGATATTGAAATGGGAGAGGAAATCAGCATAAGCTATTTAGATCTGGCTGATATCACTCGTTCTAGATATTCAAGGAACAAGTACTTGAAGTAAGTTACTGAGTTGGCTTTCTAAATTACTGAGTTCATGCAGAAAAATTACTGTTTGTTCATTCAACCAATTTTTCCACAGGGAGCACTATTTATTTGAATGTAAATGCCCAAGATGTTTGGAGCAAATGGATGACGAAGAGATTACAACTACAGAAGATGAAGACGACGATGAGGATGAAATGTGCACCGACGACGACGAAGATGAAGAACAAATGGTTTAAAGAAGATTGTTGTTTCAAGTATGTTTCTACTATTTTACGGCACAATAAATCCGTCAAATACAACCATACCATATGAACATCGTGCTCAGATTATTTTTAATGTTAATAAAAACATGCACCGTAAATGTATTTTGTGTTATAAAAATCGCACTTGTTATATGCTTTCATAACTAAAAACATAATCATTTTTAAAACAGGTTGTATAAAAACTATGTATTGTTCTCAGCCGCTTCCAGTGCTCCTTCTTCCTCCTCCTCTTCTTCTTCTTCTTCCTCCTCTTCTTCGGCATTTTCTGCCTCTTCAGCAGCTAATTCTGCAGCTTCTGCTTGTTGAGCTTGGATAATTAAAGCGTCGAATTCATTACTGATGTCCGATTCAACGGTCGGGAGAGTTGGCTCTTCTCTCTTAAGATCTTCGACCACTATCGCCTGGTATTTAAGGAACTCTTGGTACTCTTCGTTAAGCCTATCTTCTTGTGCAATCTCCTCAACATCTTGCTGGTCTTGACTTTTCTGTTTAAAACCCCAAATTTCAAGATTCAAATGCGAAATGCCGATTTAAGAAGAATTAAAAGTTGTGGAAAATAAAGTATGGATCACTTACAACCACCCGAGAAGCTACCCACCCATCGTAAACTGTGTGCATTCTCTCAGTACGCTGCTCCTCTTCTACAGCCCAAGCGTTCATTCTGACCTCTTCGCGACTCATGAGTTCAATCATTGTAGCATTCTCGTGAGGAAGTGGTCGAGCATAAAACCGGGGTAAAACCAGTACGTATAGACATCCTTCTGAATCACTAACAGCTATGAAGTGTTTCTTCGAAGCGGAAGCAGCTATTTTTGGCAAAGCTACTCCTAATTTCGAACAGAAAAGAGTTTCAAGCCAAACACTCTAATTATAATAATAATGCTACACGTTGAATTATTTAGTACCAGTCACTCTGCAGCTTGTCACTGACTGACTCATCACCGGACCATTACTCCTGTCAAGCAAGTCCCATATTGCGACTGATCCTTCCCTGGTTCCGACATAAAATACAGCAGGTCTGGAATTCGACCTGAATGCGTTTTTATACGTTAGTAAAAGCACATCTTACAGTTTAGGTACATTATTGAATCTTGAAAGACTTTAACACATACCACGTAGCGCACCAAGAGAACAACTCTGAGCCACAGCATTGTAAAATAGGATACTAGCAAATAAATCAATAAAAATTTACGGTGCTTTACGGAATTATAAGCATATTACGGAAGTTAAACTTTTAAAAGTCATTATGGGGTAAATACTGCGCTTTTTTCTTTCCATATTGACACCGTCCCCCCTCCAATCACAAGTATAAGATCTTGATAAAACGGACTTCGTGAGATAGAAGTGATAGCTCCATCGTGATAAGTTTGTAGGTAAATGTTTGGGCATACTGCAAATTAATTTTGTCAATATTTCAAATCCACGTTATATCATTCATTTTTAATCTTATGCACGCAAAGTTTGTCTATTGCAAATTGCAATGCAATTACAAACCTTTATTTCCAAACTCTGCATTTATAGTACCATCCTTATTTTTCATCCTATGCGTGTCAAATATTAACTATCAATTCAAAAACTACATGGACTCAGAATAATTTTATCTTTAATTTATACCAATCAACTACTGCGATTTGTCCCCCCTCTGTTCCAAGGAATATAGAGGTCTGAGCCTTGGGAAGAGCTGTCAGAATTCCAGGTTTCTTTACACTATTATCTTCATCGTCAATATCTGTCGAAGCGATCCCGTAGTTCTCTTGTTTTTTTGCTGCCTTATCTGTCTTGGAATCTTTTGTAGAAACTGAAGCAACGGATGCTTTCATAGACATATCTGCATCTCCCCCGCCTTATCAAAATATATATTCTTTATATTCAGACAAGTTTCAGTTCAGAAGTTTACTACGGTGGATTTTAATGTAAAATACCTGTACGAATCTCGCACAAAGTCATTAAATTGGCATATAATGGGGAACTCCCACCTCCAGCGTCCAAGGTATACTACAGAAGGATTTGAAACCGTTTTCATACCGTAAACGTTAACTTAGACGATGAATTAGGACTATTTTTTATACCCTTAGACTCCATTTCCATTGATTATTATCCAAATGAGCCCAAGGATTGACTTTTATAACTTCTCTAGGACCTGCATCGTCGGCTACCTCAAAGTCCTCCATGGTATCTGCAACTTTTTGAGGACGAGTGTCCCATAGTCGCAGGGTCCCGTCTGCAGCTAAGCTAAAAAACTGCACGCTTCTGCCTCCCATTGTGTTTTCATACATGCTACCGTTTTTGCCAACCTTTTTGTAGACAAATATTAATGTAATCCGTCAGTATTTTTAGTACAGGGTCACAGCCTCTGGTCATAAGGTTATTTATTTAATATCATACTTCTACATGGGATGGAAGCCAAACGGTGCATGTTACCACTTTCTTGTGGCTTTGGTCCAAATTGGATAGTCCAGCCGTAGGTATCAATGGACATGTAAATTTTTCTGCTGAATCTTTAAGCTTTTCTAAAAATGAAGGCTGTTTCGTCTTAGCGTCAGTGGTACTTTTATTTTTCCTCCTTTCTTGAGTTTTTGCACGAAGCTCATAATAAATTCTACCCAAGTCCCAAAGGGCCACTTGGCCATTTGCACAACCTCCGCATACAAGATGGGGGTCTGAAGGATTGACCATGAAGCAAAACACGTCACTTGGAGCGTCAAGCATTACCTATTGATTGGATGTAGTTAGAGATTGAAATCTAGCATAAATTCAATTTTGTAAAAGCTTTACTTGAGGGTGAGCTGAGTCTTTTAAATCCCAGAATAAAACGAAGTTAGGTTCCATTAAATTCTTTGAATGAGTTTCTATTCTCTTATCCCAAGTTACATCCTCGCCCAATGCCATTACAACAACATCTTAGCATTATAAAATCACCAAATTATAGTACCAGAAACACACAAGGTTTTAAGATGCATTTTGACAAAAAAAACCAATACCTTCTAGAGTAGGATGAAAAGTCATGAAAGTAACGGTTCGTCCTTTGGAATGCCTAAAATCACTATAAGTTTGATGCTCTTGTAGTAATAGCGACTCCGTGCTAAACTCCATTTCATGACCTCTTTTCGCTTTTAAGTTTTTATAATCATCAAATAAAAGGTCAACCATTTCATTCTGTTGGAGAACTTTCTCCAATCTTGGTACTGTCTGAGTTTGTAAATTAAACAAGAGACACAAGTTTTAGTAAGAATTCCCAGTACTCTGGTAAATAATCCATTATATTTTCCAATTTAAAAACGTCCAACTTACAGATCTGAAGAAATGAGCCATATCTTTCGACTTCATAATTGTTGTAGAATTGTCATCGCTAATACTTTGTGTTGAATGCTGAACCATTTTATTTCTCTTAAAAGAAAGCCCGGTTTGAGTAGATGCAAATGCCGTGGGGGCCATAACCTGTACCCCACGATCTGTTTCAAGCTTTTGTATTGAAGGAAACTCAGAGGCATCCACTGGAGGAAAGGAAGCCTGCATATTTGGATTGTCAGGTGAAGAATTTTGAAATTTACAATCGTCTCCAAAAAACGGTCGAAATCTGTGGACTTTCACCGTAATCTGTAGCAATATACAACTTTTCTCTTAAGCAAGCCCATGTTAACATATTTTTACAACAATGGAAACAATTCTACCAAAGGGCGTGACTGATAAGAAATTTCTTCATCAACTTCCAATTCACTTCCGAACCCTCGCCACTTCTTTGGAGCAATTGATGACATTTCATTCCAATGTTCTTCTTCCTTCTTTTTCAAGTCTACATATATTTTTCTCCTCCTTGGAGGATTAAGGACGCGATTCCTCGCTTCAATGGTTAAACAAAGGAAGTACTCACTACCCGTTTGTTGGAGAGTATCAACTCCTAAAAGGATGGTCGAATCTGGGTAGTACTTTACCAAAAAATAATTTACCATTGAACATAGATAATAGTATATAATAGTACACTAAAGAATCGTATTATGGAAAGTATTTTGTTAGATCAATTACTTTAATAGCTTCGTAAAATGGAGTAAACTCGGATAATTCTTCATACGTGTACATATGCAGTTTAACTTTCTTCCAATTAAGCCATACATATTTTACTGTCGACTCAAGGGAACCCAGATCCTCGATTTCGAAGTACTGCTTGGTTTTCTCGGACAAAGTTATTCCAACTACGCCTTCAACGGTGGCAACGTTGTCGGCTAAAGCGGAATCATAAATAATCAGTCAGCGTACCAAAGTTAGCATAGTTGATAGTGTTCCGGTTCGCTTACCTTCGGGTTCGTTGTCCACAGGCTCTTCCAGAAATAGTGTGTTCATATCTTCATCCTCTCCGTCATCTCCTTCATTCTGAATTGTAAAATGTAGGCATTAGCTAGCATCTTTTTTATTAATAGCTTGTAAGGAAGGCTCTTGTTGAAAATGAGTCTTTTACTTGTTGCCGAAGCATAAGATTAAAAATATTGTCAGGGTCAGAATCGTCGTCATCCTGCGTCTGGGTCGAAGGGATAATCTTTAGGTTTCCGGCATCATCTAAACGTGCGTAGGTAGTAGGAATAAAGTAGTTGTATAAACACTTTCCTACACCAATGTAATGTAGCATTCTACTTTATATAGACTTTATCAAAGAGAAAGTTAGGAAATTACCAGTGTTTTCAGCACCTTCTTCTTCCCTGTTTTATGCAATATAATCATGAATTAATAATTTACAAAAGCCGTGGCTAAAATTAAAGTGCGAACATCGCTCCACATCCTTAAAATGTCTAACATAACTTCTGCTAAGTGATAAAAACATACTCAACGTCCTCGTCGTCGGCGTCATTGTCATCATCAACCATTTCGTCACTATCTGTAACAGAAGAGCATAATAATGGTTTCCTCCAGTTGTGTCCAGTTGTAATATCACCATAAGATGATACTAAAATATGTAAAGCTAAAGATACCGTGGGTATCCTCCATTATTTCATGCCAAGTTTCTTCCTCGTCGTACTCTCCTTCAGCGTCATATGCATGCTCGTCATGAGCCTCTTGTTCTTCACTCCCTGATTCCTGCAGATATCCAAGTCATTCATGATTTATCATTATTTATTTGCAAAGTGGAATGAAGAAAATAGAATACATAGAGCGATCATGTTTTTAATGCTCACCGGTACTGCTTTCTTTCCAGTTTTATCTCTTTTTTTAAATACTACATGATCCAATTCTTCGACAGGAACCTCTTCAACTACTGCAAGGGGTTGTACACGGGTAGCTATAAATGTCAAAACTCAAGATTATAAAATCGGAAGTATACATCAAGATCAAGATCAAGAGCAAATGCGACAACCGTCCCCAGATATCGATCGTTTAAAGTTTGATCAATAAAGCTCACATTTTCGATGCCTATCCGGTTCATCGTCAGACCCTTCGCCGTCACCCTCCTCCTCGTCCTCTACGGAGACGTTTCGAATACTTTCCCCTGAGACGGTACGAATACTACCCCCAGAGGCGGTCCTTCGTTTATGACCTTCCCCCTCTTCAGTACCAGCAGATACTGATAAAGTATCTTTCTTTGGAGAGTCTACATCTGGGGTAGCTGATGATTGGTCTTTACTCCCTTTGGGTTTTAACTTTTGTCCACCGTCTGAAGCCCTCTTTGCAGATCCCTCCATCTTTATATCTGTACCTTTTCTACTAAATATGCTTATTGAAGTCGATCAGCTAAAATATTCTAACACCGTGCAATTGAAAAGATTTTGCTAGTTGCTTTTCATCAAGAAACAACTCCATATGAAACTAACAAGAGTTTGTTGAGGAATAAACAAACAGACCAGTTTATGTACCCCCATAGTAACCCTTTTGTGGGGAAGCATAAGGAGTTGGATTGCACTGCTGAGAAAGGTATATAATATTTTTATTAGAAGTTAAAATGTTAGATTTTCAACACAGTCAGCTAAATTATCGACTTTCTTAACGTTTCGCGTCTTGGTTTTCTTCAACTTTTTCATAATCGTTTTTTTGCTTGCCTTTAACCCTAAAGTTTTCTTAGCATCAGGAGATGAGCCTTCAACCGGATGGTTTTGCCTCTTGGCCATCCGCTTGCTCTTTATATTGTTAGAAGCAACGGCATCGACAGCGAATGATACGCTTTTTCTTGCAGCACTTCGTGTCACTCGCACATTTGGTGAGGGTTTCACTTCCACATCTTCATCTTCATCTTCAGACATTTCAACAGCCTCCTCATCATCATCATCTTCATCTTCATCCTCACTGTCCTCATCTTCCGCCATTTTTTCTTCATTAGATATAAAGTTATCTAGAGAGAAAGGTTCTGACATAGTAGATACAATTGCGGTTGAAGTTGTAGAAGACGTCAATTCGGGTGGTTCAGTGAAAAATCGTATTGCTCCCCTAAAAATTAAAATATATAGATAGGTTAAACATTAGATGTTTGAGTTAGAATACATTGAAATTAATATAATTAACAAAGATCTTACGTATGCCAATCTTGAACAAGTTTATTTTCAGCAGAAGCGGTGTTTGGAATTCCTCCTTTCTTCAACTGACCAAATTTCATTGCAATATGACACAAGAAGTCTTCTGAATCTTCGAAATCTGGAATATGATAATGCAGCATCAAGGTGGATTTCGGTACTCGAGAAAGGATTTTTTCTATTGTGATTGATTCATTTCCAGTTTCCTTTGAGAAGCATATTCCAGGGGAGTCTATGAGTTTCAACTTGGAGTCCAAATTAATAATCTGACAGGTTCTAAAAATAATAAAAACATACTTGGTATTTTTTTTATACAAAATAAGCCCAATAATGGCATGGGTTAATGACATCATCAATTAATCCGCTAAATACTGAAATATGTGCATTTCCACCCAGATTACCTCGTAATTCCTGGCTTCGCTCCAACATTACATGCCTTAGACCTCTTGAGGGAGTTTATCAACGAACTTTTCCCAACATTAGGCATTCCAATTACACCAACAGTTATCCCTCCAGGAGCGCCCCTTGCCCAGGTACCAAGAAGACCCAATAAATCAGAAACACCGACACTTTTCTTAGTGTCGATCCCCTTTGAATCGTTTACATTACCGATCGATCCTAATCGATCCTTTTGTTTCTGGGTATTCGCTTTGAAAGGCAATACAGCACAGTTTGATCTAAATCATTAAGAAAGTTCATATTTAATGATATTAATCCATACCAAAAAGGATATTCCATTCCAACAAACTCAGATATATTCTAGCTTACGTCTGTTTTAAATAAGCGATCCATTTCTGAAGATTTTCCGGAGGTACTAAATCACACTTGTTGAGAACCATCATAAGTCTCTTATCTGAATGATTCCTAACGGATTCCTCGGCATCGTCACTTCTAGTTCCTAACGGGTCTCTTGCATCCAACACCTGAATTACTACATCAGACTCGCTCACCACCTTAGAAACCCCCAAACATCTTATTAAAACCAGCACATCTTCACTTATCCCATACTCTCCCAAATTAAAACTTACCGTCTGAAACTCCTTATAAAAAGCTTTCAAACTAGCATCCGCCTGATTTTTCTGAGCAACTTTCTCATAAAAATACCCCCTTTCCTCAGCCTTCTTCAGTAAGTCTTCAAAAGTAAGCTTAGGTTTATTCTCCCCAGAAGCAGTGACCGCAGGGTCACTCTTCGGTTTGACCGTGTTATGCGGTCCATTGTTGGAAACTCCCCGTTTCAGTTTCTCAGCCTGAAGTTGCTCCTTTTTCGCCTTCCTCTTCTCCTTAAATTCCTCATGTTTTATAAACTTGGCCTGAATAACACTCTCCTTGAGCGCTGTAGCTTCCGCGAGGATTTTTTCCTTGAAGGGACAGTCCCCTGGGACAATTATCAACTTATTCTTTGACCGTTTACCCTTCTTCTCCTTGTCCAATTTACGCAGTTTCCTGTTGTGCTCTCGGACCTTCTTCTCGATCTTGAAACGCTTCCTTGAAGTGATCCTTTTGGACTTTTTTTCTGGAAATTACACAAAATAATCAAAAATCACCCTTAAAAACTCCAATATTTAAACACAAAGTGTACACTACCATTCCTACAAAACACTCTACTTCAACCCCATAAAATAACCAGAAAAACCAGCCAAACTTACTCATAAACATTTTCACCATGATGCCAAAGTGTCCTTTAAACTGGTTAAATCCTTATTTCTAAAAAAAATCAGTAAAAATATTCGAAATCTTAGCTTTTTTCGAAAAACAAATAACGATCTGTTTTTATTTTAAGCACGTGCCAGAAGCCAGATTCAGTAAAGTGAACACGAGCGAGTTTTTCAAGCTTGGGCGGTGGAGCTTTATAAAAAAAAAGCTGTATTTTTTTGGAAAGGGTGAATTGAGAGATGAACGTTCCGATGTTCCAAAATAAAATGCGAATACCGTATTCTCTCGAATAGTGTCCCGGGGTCAAATTTTAATTTTTTATTAAATTAATTAATTAATGGGGATTTTTAGCATACAATTTAATGGGGTTATTAATAGTAATTATGGGGGCCTACTGCCTACTATTCCAAAGGGGGCAGTACTATTTGAGGAGACACTATTCGAGACTTACGGTTATGCGTTTGTTTATTTATTTCGAGACATTATGATTCAAAAAAGTTTTTAGAGATTTCGACTACCGTATTTCTTCGAATAGCGGCCGGGGTTTATATTAATTTATTCCGTTTTTTAAGGTCAAATGTAACATAATTAAATGGGGCTTATGGGGGATTCTTAATCGTAATTAAGACGGGGTAGTTTTTTAAAGGGTACTTTGTAAAACATGGCTTGGATTCTAAGGGACGCCCTCGAACCCTGGGCGGGCGGAAATAGGTCTGTATCCTGATGTTTTAGACAGTACTAATGCCTGGAATTTATTAATATGAAAAGTTGATTAGTTTCTTGGTATTGTTGTAGTCAATAAGGATGGGGAATTAATATTCAGAAATCCGTGGTAGACCTGGAATATCCAGGTTTGATTAGCTATAGCATTCCAGACTAGGGAGGGCTTGGAAAGGAGCATCTTCTGAGGGACGGTAGAGCCCTTGGAAACATCCCCATGGAGTAGTGTCCAGTCTAGGTCCATTTC
>JAQFZX010002417.1:0-19246 GCA_034682405.1 Hydroisotoma schaefferi | reverse complement strand
CTACTGAGAGAGAGAGAGAGCTATACTATTACTTTACTTTACTGCTACTACTGTAATCCCTTCGATACGACTGAGGAGAGGAGGATAAGATATATGTTTGAAATATAAGCGGTATACATACCTTGTAATTTTATGTAATCAGTCTGAAAACGAAACGTACCTATCGAATTCCTTATAATAGAATATATTATTACTGCACTAACTAAGATCAAATTCGAAAACCTGTCAATGCATGCATATGTAAACTTCCTACTTGTAAATTGTCGTGGGTATAATAACTGTTCCTCAGTCAAATATGATACTATTTATTAAAGAAAGGTGTGGCATTCTGGTAAAACTTATTTTACGCATTATTGTGTAATTTGTTTAATCCTTTTTTTAAATTTTTCATTTCGCTCAACGGTTTTTTAAATTAAAGTATTCATAACCTTAATTCGAGACTAATAATATTGTACGGAATAACTCTATTGTCTACTTTATCTTGGAAGTGCTAAAAAAAATTGTAAAATCCCATTAGTAAAATCATTTTAGTCAGATGAAAAGTAAAGCTTAGCTAAATGATGTTTTTTTTACACGAACCATATAACCAACTTGACTGTGTCATTTCATATGTTAATTGTTAAAAAAAATGTGTTATTTTGTCACTTTAGTATCATCAATAGTATTAACTTTAAGTAGAAGTAGGTTAGATAGGCGGACAGTTAAAAAACATTGCACTATTGTGGTAATTTCTAGTGGTACTTAATTATATAGTGGGTCCATTTTAAATCCCCACACTCTACGATCGCCGAATGTTATGAAATGTTCTCTATGTGTTTTCAGAAGTGGGAAACAGTATTGCTTTGTGTAATTTCATTGAACTCTTTACGTAAAAAATATTAATAAAAGCTTCTGGAAAATATGAGACCTCCTTAAATGTTTGACTAATCAAAACCTCTAACATTTAGAGAAGTACATGTAATTTTGGTCATAAAATTGTATGAAACTATAAATATTCAGTAGCTAGAGTCTGACGTAATATTATTTCATCGGAAAATAGTGTAGAAACCCAACTGTTACTGTTTAGTGTAAATATTTAATAAGTTCCCCCTTAAATTGACTAAATTTGGTGTGAATGACTAACAGGACGAGGAAGAGGTTTCGCCAATCAACGGGATATTCCAGGAGATTCGTCATTCACGGATATTATTGTGGTTGCCACTTCGTTCAATGCAATAAACCCATATAGTACTTCCTATAAATCTCTAAACCGTTAAATATGTCTGAAAAACTTGAAGGAGTAATCAGTTCGGAATACTTCTTGAACTGGGACATTTATAAATCCAAACATGGATTCCCTGCTTGTGAACATTTCCACAAACATAACTGCCCCAGCAGACTCCCCGATAATTTGGTCAACGACTGAAGTCCTAAATCTCCTTCTAGTCCTGACCTTCACGGTCCTAGGACTTGTGGGGAACGTTCTAGTAATCTGTGCCTGGTTTACTGACAATCAAATATCTCAAAACCCTTCAAACTCCCTTCTTCTATCCCTAGCAGTAACAGATCTAGCCATTTCCTCCTTCGGGATCCCATTCTCCCACATTTTTAAACTCGTTGGCAGATGGATATTCGGAGAAGCGAGCAAAGTCCTACTGGTTTTGATAACCCAAAGTGCCGTACTTGTAAGCTCTTATCATCTCGTGCTAGTTGCAGTGGACAGGTATAGAATAGCCAAGGATGGACTGCATTATCTGCAACAAAGAACTGTCCAGTCTATCATGAGACCTGTGCCTTGGCTTTGGTTCGTTGGGATTTGGGAAATAACTCCTATTTTAACTGCCTGGCCGAACATGGACTTGCTATCTTTTGACCGGAAGTTGGGAGATGAGACTACTAAATCTGTCTGGATAACCATCACACATCCCACTTTTGTCATGCTTCATTTGCTAGTTTCGACTATCATCCCTGTACTACTGTTGATTGTAGTTTATGGGAAGACGTTCAAGGAGCTGAGAAATAGGTTTCGGAAGAGGCTTCCCTATAATAATACTCAAAATCCGCAGTCTTCCACAGATTCTGGGAATAATCGGACGGAAGAATGGGTCGAGGTCGAGGGTGTGGTTGATGGACAGATGGAATCAGCATTTACGAATATCCAGAATCAAGCCACTTCAGAGGTTATCAAGAGGAAGCTTATCTTGAGCTATGAAAGGGAAAGGAAGACGGCGATTACGCTGGGGATTCTGATTCTAGCTTATCTCATTTGCTGGGTTCCTTTCCTTATCGTTAATCTTTTGTATGTTTTTGGAATCCATGCGGCGGAGAGTGTCCATTGGATGACTAAGTTCTTGGGAATGGTCAATTCCTGTGTTAATCCTGTCATTTATCATTTCAGTAGCCTGGACTTCAATCGGGCGTTTAGAAATATATTCAATAATGTAGCGAAAGTATGGAGAAGGTGAATAAAAAAATATTAAAAATACAAACAACTATATGTCACATTCTATACATTGCAAATCAACGAACATGAAACTTTAGGCCCATGATGAAGGCATAATGAGGCTTTTTTACGTATTTGTTATCATTTATTTTGTTAATTCAACGCTTTTGGCTATGTTTTTTTGTAGATATTTCTAAAATATATCCTGCTTCCTGTGACATATGAATTACTCCATTTAAACCTCTGGTTTTAGTTGCTGTGCATTTTCTTAACTGAATGAAAATTTATTTTACTTTGATCTTTCGTTGTGTCTGTGTCCTTTGTTTGTTGGTTATGATACCTAAAGCTTTTAATATTTTGGTAAGAAGAGTAATAAGGATGTAAGATGTAAGTATTGTGGCCGCAAATATGGATAACCAAACATCAAGAAGCCATTTAACAGGCCATGATCTTCCCATAGACAGAGGTTGTAGGTGGGAGGTGGAATTGTGCCGAAGGACGTATTCAATCCACCACATCGCTTTATCCACCGGCTTCATTGGAGTATCCTTCATGATAACCGCTACTTCTAGGGACTTTGCTTTCATTCTGAAAAACGGAAATGAATCATGAATCTTCGATAAGCTTTACTCGATAAAATAGCGTTTGGCTCACTCCTTGTTGACCAACTTCCGGAAAGCTGCTACGAGCTTGTCCGTGGTTAACTCTGCTATTTCGAGGTTGACGGAAACTCCTAAGTCTTCCATCATGAAACTATTGTAGTCTTGATCTGGGCAAAAGAAATATATCTTAAGAATAACCTCCGAGTGCAGCTACCAGAGCCCTGTCTATGGTGCTTTAAGTAGGTTACATAAAAGATGACAAAAACAAACCCCCTATTTTGCGCTTTGTTCCCGACAACTGGTACTATTTGTTTTAGTTTTAGTTAGGAATTTAATTTACCATGCCATGACGCCCTTACAACCTGGACGCTAGGGCATGTCCAAAACAGGGCATTACCCTGATAATTTAAGGAACCGTGTACTTAACAGTTGGGCATAAGACAGCGCCTGGCATACGCCCAGGTCATAGCGCCCTTGCAACCTGGAAACGAGGGCATGGCTAAAACAGGGCATATCGACCTGATAATTTAAAGCACCCTGTACTTAACACTTGAACATAAGACAGCGCCTGGCATAAGCCCAGGGTGTTGGGCATATTTTTAGAGGGCGTGGGAAGGGCATGGCGCTTTATAAAGTTTCATCCAGATCGCTCGGGTAAGCTTTGCAGACAGACAGACATGCCAACATTTATTACACTAGAATGGGCTAATTAAAATATCTACTACCTCCGAATACGGGAAGAGTTACTAGTGGAACTGCATTGAAAAGTGCTTCTTGCAAACTAGGTCTTCCTGTTTGTGACACGAATCCTAGGATTTTGGGATGTCCTATCGAAACAAAATAAATGACACATCTTCCTAAATATTCAACTGCTCACTTGAATAAACTGCTCACCCAGCACATCTTGTTGACTGTACCATTTGGAGAGATAAAGATTCCCTGGGAGTTTATTCGGTGTCTGTTTAGCATCCCATTTCCATAAAAACATAACTTCCGGGAATACCCGCATAGCATTAAAGAACATCGCTTTGAACGTCTCTGGAAGTTCATCCAAGTTTACCACCGTTCCCAAACTTATGTAAATGAATCCCACTTCACTCTTTTGTATGAAGTTTTCTACATCCTGGAATAAATTGGAAAAAACTACAGTAAAGTACTTTGTAGTTCGGATTCTTCAATGACCACGCTTTCATGAAATATGCTCTAAAACGTCCTGGGTGATGGGCATACATTTGGGCACACCCAGAGCCGACGTAGTGGCATGCACAGAGCACACGTATGGGCCCCCACGGGATACGCATAGGCACTCAGAGCATAGATATGACATGAATATAGCATCTATGGGCATTCCTAAGGCAGACGTATGAATGAGCATACCCAGGGCAAACGTATAGACACTCAGGGCATACAAATTTCATGTTCAGGGCATACGTATAGGCACTCTGGGCATACATATTGCATGCCCAGGGCAGACGTATGGGCATGCCCTTGTGACATTTCATAGTAACGGGGGTGTAAAATTAACTAGTAATGCTGCCTAGATTTGGACATGCCCTTGGAGTACCCATAGTATCGTTACTTTATACTTAATTACTTCGTTTAACGCGGAATGAGCCTCCTTAACATGAAGTCCCGGAACGGAGACAAAGTTGGGAGGATAAGGTCTCCCATGTTCTTCCAGGAAATGTCCATTAGTCATAACTAAACTGACGTTCTTGACCATCTCTCCAATGCTCGGGACTTGTTCATAATCTTGAGCCAAATAAGTTCTAAAAAGGTCCTCAACCCTTGTCCACATCCACCTCGTGGCTACATGATTGACCAACGAGGCCAGGGTGGTCTTAACTCTTTGGAATAGAGACAAAGGGTTGTTATAAGGAATAAGGATATTAGAGACCATCTCATTAGCCCCACCACCACCACCCAATGCATCCAAAGTCTCAAAAAAGGGTCCAAACAACTGAAAGACCACGACTTTTGCCCGGAGCCTCCAGGCAACACCGAGACCGCAGTCCAGGTTTGAGTCAATTATGACAAGGTCAACCTTAATGTCAGGGTTGGTTATCCAGGCCTGGAAGTCTTCACTTGAAAGAAGGGCCTGGCACAGGATGGGGTTTGACCTAGGGCTTATCAAAAACAGGGGGATGGAGTTACCCCCATTCCAACCTCCGGCTAGACGGTATTTAAGACCGAAGTCTTGGGTAAGCGCTTCCTCAAGGGCCTTGCCTAATCCTGAAGGGACGAAGTAGGAAATGTTGGGACTGTGAGAGGGTCCGGGGGTACTTGCTATGTAGGATACTTGGTGACCTGAGGCTTGTAGGGAGGTAGCGAGGGGCCAGGTCACTGCTATGTGACTGTAGGAGGCACTGAAATACAAACATTTGGTACGGTTTTAGACATAGACGCAACCTAGAGGGGGTACTAGGGGGTCCAATAGCATGAAAGGATACTAAGGGGTGTGCCTAAGCGGCGGGGTAACATGGAAAGGATAGGGCCAGGGGGTATATTGGAAAACTTGGGTGTACAATGTACCCTTGTTTGTACCTCTCGTATGGTTTTATGTCGTATTAGGGTAACTTGGAGACTTGGACTTGGACTTACTATTGCTGAAGGAAGAGGATGTGAGCCCCTTGAGATAGTGTTGTCCATCCTAATATTAAGAGAATTATTCCACTTCTTGACATTATCAAGGAGCTGAGTTTTATATGCTGTAACTTGAGTGAAATTGCATGGATTTTTAAGCCATAGCATATGATTCTAAACCGGCACGACCTTGTGCTTGAGTACTAACTATGGGCTTTGCAGTATAACCGTTGCTGACTGTAAAGATTGCATAACATTTAAAGCTGAGTTATATCTACTCAGTATGGCAAAGGGTGGGATATGATAAGCTGTTATCATGTTGTTTTATCACAAGGTAGCTAATCACAAAGGTTATCGATTCACCAAACCCTTTCCTGCTGATTGGAAATGGAAGGATGAGTAGTATCCATTTAGAATTAGATATTCTGCATTTTTTGTACCTTGAAAAATCGACTGAAATCTTGAAGAAGGGTTACCCTGGGGGTATGGACAAATTATAACGTGTTTACTACGAGATAAAATGGTACATTTTGCATATCTTGGGAAGGAATACGGGATTGCTAAACTGGTCACAATCGTACGTATAGGTTTTTCACATACAAATTGTTAAGAATAAGGCATCTTTTTACCAAGTTTTTTTTGTAGATAATCGGAGGGATCGTTGTAGGTTTGGGATTTTACAGTTACCTCAATTCAGGATGGTTTAAGGACGGATTCTACAGGATTTGTACGGAGATAGAAATATTTAGGGGTGACCCTGAGAGTAATTTAACAGCTCGGGTCTTCAATGCAAAATGTCCAAATATAGGACTGGAAGAGTATTTTGTGGGGGTGACTTTTTTCACTCTGGTTTGTTCCTTTTTGGGACTTTTGGGTCATATTTTGAGTAAGCAGTTGGCCCAAGGGACACTCAAAATTGCTGTGAGTTATTCTATAGACATTTTTAGTTACCCTAGATCTAGAACCCCTGCGATATGTTTTGATGAAGGATGTTTAACATGGGAGAGATCCCTTTAACATGTAAATTATAGCATGCGGCTTAATTAGCGAGGGCGGCATACCGCAGGGGTTTTACGGCAGTTCTTCTGACCATAGCTATAGGTGCAACCACAAGGGGGTACAAAAAGCATTATAGGATACGACGGGGTGTAGTTAGGCGGGGCCTGTTTAACATGTAAAGGATAGGGTCTATTGGGAATTCCAGGGGGTTCATTAGAAAACTAGGGGTTACAAGTGTACCCTCGTACCCCCCAGTGCAGTGGTTGCGTCTATGCTTCTTATTTATTTCTGGATGCGTTACTTGTTGGATTTTTAAGGACACGGCCTACCATTTGGCTTCAGGGGTTCTGGTAATTGTTGGAGGGTCCTTGTTCCTCTACTCGACCCTTGCTATTGAAAAGTTATTCGAAGCAGTTAAAGAGAGCGAGGATTGTCAATCCATCCAGGATATAATTGGGAATCATTCTTATCAGATTTATGACCTTAAAATGGCAGCAGGAGTAAGTACAAAACCGCCATAACAGCTTAAAATCCTATTTAAATAACCTACAATTACTTGACCTTTGACCTTCTTTATTCGGGCCACTGCTTGACCTTAAACCCCTTAGTGAGACTACCGTATTATCAAATAATATACAGGTTAGGAAGATTACGATAAAAATAAGTTTATTTTTCAGTCCCTGTCCATCGTAAATGGTGTAGCGTACTTTGGAGTTGCAGCCTTTCAACTTATTCGCTAGAAAAACGACCAACATTTCCATCGTGTCCATCGATCAAATGAAACTATCCATATTAGCTTTTTAGCTATTTTGTACTATTTGTATGTGTCTGTTAAAAACAAACTATAGTCTGTAAATAAAAAATCCAACTCCGCACAGTTTAGCAAACCAGAGACGTGCACATTTTCGAAATTGGTATAAATTATGGTGCCTAATTAATAAAGCTACATGGGTAATTCTTTTCCACCTCAGCCAGACACGGACATTGTTAGTTAAGTACATTTATTAAAAAGTTAAGCAGTCATCATAATAATATTCATTGAAACTGGAGCACTCATCATTCCCATCCTAAGGTACTACTACAATACAGTATTACTTTACTTACTGGACATAATTAGATAAGACGTTGTGCAAATTATTATAGCAGGCGATCAATTATTGCATCAAGATCAAGGTACTAACTTCAATCATTACACACTTTATGTCTTAAACTAAATAAGTAAAGGCAATCGTCATGTCATTATTCATAGCCTGATCACTGCAGCAAATGCAAACAACAATAACCTACATTATGAATGGCAGGGTTAAACGCTGCAAGCAAACAAGAGGTTAACAACGTTAGTATCGGGAGTGCATATTATTTGCGAGCGTACGAACGTGCTCGCAGGGATTTTTGAAACGTTAACACTGAAGGATATAGTAGGGGGCGTGCCCTAATAACATTGCGGGGATTAGGCCCAATATTAAAAGAATGTGCACTTCCGGTTAATATAGGAGCTTAAATATTAAATTAAAAAAGTGAGGCGTTGAGGACAAAAAAGGATAGACATGAATTGTTAAATTAAGCAGAACCCTTCACTCCCTTCGTTGATAGCTATTCGTAAGAACTTATCGAAAGTCTCGTAATCATCATACATCGGCAGACACAACTGGTTAAAACAAGTATGAGCGGTGGGAAGGGAGTTGTATCCGTGCATCGGACTTAACTGGAACAAGGGGGAAAGTTCCCTAAATCCCCCGGGTGGTAGTTGGGAACATCCCGTAGAGAACTGGAGGAGTCGACCTTTCTCCTCTTCTGTCATGTTCCCCACGGCTGTCCAAAAGTAGTCCAGGGTTTTGGAGAATTCGGGCGTGGTCATTGGGACCGTGTGGTGGGACCTCAGGTCCAGGACGTTGTAGGTCGAGTTCCCGCACATCAGGAGCTACAGAAGGATAGAGTTTTATGCTTATTTTAAAGCTCTGTAGTATACTTGATTTGTATGGGGGTTTTTTTTTTACCTCAAGTTCATTTTCATCGAAAATGGATAAGAGCTCGTCAGGAACGAGTTCGTTGAGTCCTTTGATAAAGGAATCCACTTGGTTCTTGACCTTAAACGCTAGTCGGTACTCTGCTAGAGCGTTTAGGTATTCTTTTTTGTTTGCGTTTGTTACCAGGGTCTTGGAACCCAGGGGGATTAAATCTACTGTCTGAAATTAAAGATATTAAGCTTCAAAATTTAGGCATTTAAAAGAGGTAGGATTCCTTTCATACCTTAATTAGCTTTCCAAGGGGATCATACTCCTCTTCTACGAAGGTCAGCTCCATTGAATCTACGTCGTTTTCCAGGATAAATTTAATCTTCCGTAGGTACAGCTCGGGCTCGTCTTGTTCAAAGTGCTGAAGAATACGAATTAAATATCGTGATAATTTCAGTACTTTTTCAAACATACTTTTTAAAAAAGGGAACGGAAAGGGAACGAACCTTGTAGTTAACCCTGAGCCCGATAATTTGCGCAAGAAAGCTCCTATTAAACTTAGCTTTGACCATTTGTCTGTAGGAGGATCCTAGGGAGGATTCGAATAAACATTTTCCAACAATTCGTCCAGCCATTTCGAAATGTTTGGGTTTCCATCTGGAATTTGGGTTTGGGTGAACGAGGCGAGATTCACCGAAAGAGATGAACATTCCTATAGGATTCGATTCGAATAATCGGGTTGACAGGAGGGTAAACCATTCACGGCGGACGCCACCCCAATCTAGTCCTGAAAAAGGGTGAATTATAGAATTTTTTATTAGATTTACTATGAAATACTTGCTTTTTTTAGGCTTTACCTTGCTCATTGTTGAAAGAGATGTCAAAGTTTTTACACCAGTCGGACGATGACATGTTTTTTGTTCCTTTCCAAGTCTAAATTGGAAATATCAAAGTTTTATAGTAGTTTTTAAAAACAGATTACATTTTAAAGTGCCGTAATTCCTCGAAAATAGGCCGCCAGCGTTAATTAAGCCGCATGCTATACTTTACGTGTTAAGCAAGGGTATCTTCCACATGTTAATCATGTTTCAAAACATCATATTTCCGTGTATACGTCGCGGCCTATTGTCGAGGAATTACGGTAATATTTATTCTTACACTTTGTATAATTTCATCCCTCTGAATTTTTAATGCGACTTTATCCCTGGATTGTTTTCGATGGAGATCCCTCAATTCTTTGAAGAAATGGTCTTGCTTATCTTGGAATGTTTCACTTCCGCCTAGGATTGAAATATCAATGTTACAAAGAAATCTTTTAAGAAATATGCATGAAGATGTTTCGAATCTTGCTTTGTTACCAATATTCCTCAGAAGAAAGTGGTTAAAAGTTGCAATGACGATTTTGGCATCCTTAATAGCTAGTTTTATAGCTGGTTGTGAACCATCGTCTATTTTGAGCATGATTTCTTCATTGCTCTGCGAATAAGTTAACTAAAACCAAGAAGGAGAATGTTAAACAAGAAACCAGTTATAATTTTCTAATAGATTTAATTTAATCTTCAGGTTATCCAACCTTTGTATTCGGGCTTATCCTAAAACTGGCCACCCGGATGGGTACAACTTTGAGAAAAAACTCCTTCACAATCAACTGCTTGTTATTAACGTAGACGAAGACTTTGCGGATTTTATTGCTAACATCGCTCCCAATTGAGATAACCTTTCCTTCGTAAAAGTTACTTGAGGTTTTAACAGAAACATTTTTAACAACTGATGTGGCTTCTGCAGAAGATAGGACGATTAAGTCCAACTTCCCGTTTTGAATTGGTTTAGAATCATAACTCAGTTCACCGGAGTAGACACCATGATTTGCGAAACGGAGGCTGAGGTTTGTTAAGTTTTCCACTCGGTCGAATTGGATTAGGCAAGCGGATGGGACTTTTGCAGAGGGTGGAGGGGAGGAGATCTATTTTAAAAGGGAAATTTTAAACAGCCACACTCACTTTAACGAGGAAGTTTAAGGGTTTAAGAATCGATCGCATTACATAGCATCGCCGTACACTACATCGCAGCGAAAACATCGTGGTTACACTATGTCGCAAAGTGTACTTAATCGCAGTCATTCCATCGCAATGTACAATTCATAGCACGGTCAATGATCGGGAACAAAGTAATAGCGATTCTTTCCATATCGCGTTTGTTTTATCATCAAGAAGATTCTCATAAATCGTAATGACTGGGATGGTAAAAAGTTGAGATTGAATGAACTGCACGATGCAGTGTAACCACGATGTTTTTGCTAAGATGCAATATAATGCGATGGATTGTCTGCCAACGAGGGTTTCGATTTAGTTATGTTACCATTTGATACTGGAACTGGAATAGTTTCTCGTCATAATCCTTGCAGAGATTTCCATACTGATCCTTGGCCAAAATGCTGATTCGATGGGGTTGGTCAGTAACGCATACGACGGTGTTGTTCCCCTTGACGAGGGTCTTGTTGGGGTCTATGGCGGCTGGAAGGAACATCTTCTTGAACGGACTTCCTCGAATGTGATTATTATCAACGAGAATGTTTAGCTTGTACTCGCCGGATTTACGGACTGAAAACTTAACGATAAGAAGGTTCGGCTCGTCCGCACTGAACTCCGTTACTGTTGCGACTTTCTGGGAGTTTTGGGAGATCTCTAGAAGAATGTTGTCAGAGGTTGTGACCGGGTAGGGGTGGGAGCCTTGGAAGAACTGGGACAATTATGGATACAATTTAGATATGAATTAAACTGAGGATGATATAACTCTTGGAAATAGGAAGGAGATTACCTTTATGTGGAAAGAAAGTGTGTTTCCAACAATGGCCGGTTCTTTCCAATGGAAATCCACTTTGCAATGGAGTTTTGACGAACTGATGTACTCCATTATGGCATCCTTGGCCGAGGATAACTTCTGAGGGAAAAACTTGGCCAAAGTAGCAAACCCTCCGATGCTCAGGGTCACTAGGAGCATTGTCCCTGTTTAAAGTGAACAAAGATGAATAAAACATACGGAAGATTTTAGTCATAATGTGCTTAAAAACAGAAAAGGGATGAAACTACGATAAATAATTCCTACTTCTCGGCCAGAAAACGTGTTAAAAATGATGCATAAAGGTCAGGAATAGCAGAGGAATAAAATATGCATGGCCGATTCCTTATTCCACCATTTATGGAAAGGCTAAATAAAGGTCATAGGTCAAAGGTCAATATTTGAGTATGACTGACCCCATTGTGTGTACCCATAATGGTTAACAATCCGGTTCCACAACCGTTCCTTCAAGTTCTCCAACCCCGTAAGCTCCGTCGGAAGAGATTCCCTTGCGATGTTCCACATTGGAACTAATTTACTCGGCAGCTCCAGCTTCTGCACTTCTTCAAACCAGTAAACGTCCTCCAAAGTGTTTACACCTTGCTTTGTCAATCTAATAATTAAAATTCACTAATTAATAACTCTAAATTTCTCAATTACAGCTGCACATTCATCCTTTACTTGTGGTAATAGTCGATAAGCCGATGATCCTCTAGATACAGTTTTAAAATGAGCCTTTGTTTCAAAATAGTCGTCGCTCTGGCCAACCTCTCCTTATCTGGCGGAGCTAGGGCGTCCAAATCCCGAGATTCTTCTAGTTGGGCCAGGGAAACTAAAGAGATCACACCTGAAAATAAGAATAACGACCCGGAGTTACTATTTTATTCTATACAAATAGATCCACATAGTCTCGTAGGTTGGTTAAAACCCCTACCATTAGTTCCTTTAGGTCGGACTCCTAGCATTTCTTTACAAGTTTTACATAATCATCAATCCTGAGCTCATTTTTTTGAATTTAAATAGGAATAATTAACAGTAATTTAGGTTTTTTTTTGAAGCAGTTGCAGCAATCTCAATTTCCTAATCCTAATCCTTTGATGACTATTTAAATGAAGTAGATATGAGCGTTTTTATATAGTTTTTTAGTATAGAAGTTGCATGGTTTTTTGTGCGTTTGGATAAACGTTAATTAATTATTAGATTTTAAATTACGTCGTGGCAGTTAAGGTCTCTTGTAAAGGTAATTAAGTAATTATTGAGTTATTTAATCAATATAAGACGGATAGACGGCAGAACACAACCCTTGTAAATTAATTCTCTAAAAGTTTTAAAATAGTAAAGGCAAGAAGTTTTATTTTTTTTGTAAAACGTGAATAAAATGTTCCAGACAGAGGACCAGCCTCTGTCTGCTGGAAATAGGGATAAAGTTAATTGGAAAGGGACATTAATATTAAAAGTATTGTAAATTAATTGTGCAAACACGGGTCGATCGAGTTACTCTAGCAGGAGGGAATTGTGCATAGAGGGTAGTAGGAAGTTACCCGGATTCGGGTAGTTCTTTTTAGTCCCATGACTTTTACTTACTTCTAACCCTACACCTTATGCCCCCCCCCCTCTCTCCCCTCTAGAGCTAGAGGATCGATAAATAGGGCCGGAGGTAGGATTTATTGCACTTTTGGCACTGTTTTAATGCAGTTTTTTAAGCATTTATAGAAGTCGCATGCATTTTAGTTGATTTATATGCATTTTTATACTCAACTTTGGGATTTATTCAAGCTACAAAATATTTAATTGGACATAAGTGTTAAGTAACGTAGCTATTTATTTAATGCGTCAATGAAATACGGCGTCCATCGTAATTGTTCTTTTTTAAAGTTATTTTAGCTGGTATAATTGAGGTTAAAAGTATAGGAGATTTAGCAATTTTTTGTACCCTAAAGTCCGTCCGATATGCCGCCCTCGTTAATGATGCCGCACGTCTATCCTTCACATGTTGAATGGTGTATCTCTTCCATGTTAAACGTGCTTCAAAATATTTCTTATTTTTCATACGCGACGCATAAGCCGCGGCATATCGGACGGACTTTAGGGTAGTTAATTTTTATTCAAGTTAGACAAAAACCATTAAAGGAACCCAGGATTATGGATTATACAGAAATGGATTACTTCATAGCCTAAAAAAACGGTAGGAGAGGAGCCTAAAAATAACAGCCCCCAGAATATTTAAAGGCTGCATATTCTCATTCTACCACAAGTTTCCTTAACATACATACCTGATAACTGACATATTTAGCATTTCTGCCGGAATTAGATGACCTTCTTTTGTTTACCAGTTGACCTTAAAAGGTCAAGTACGGGTCAAGACTAAAAGTCCTGAAGGCGTTGGCTTATCTTTATTCTGAATTTGATAACCGATGGATGTAATTAATTATGCATTTCAGGGTGACCGTTAACCGGAAACTGTCCCGGGGTATTGGGGGTATTTATTATTATTTGACCTTTTATCATTATTGACCCAGCAGCAGCGTGACAATTTCAATTCTAACAAGACCGACCAAACCTACGGAATAAATGGTAAAAACTGACCTTGACCTTTTAAAAATGGTCTCAAGTCCTGAAGTTCATTCAACCTTATCCAACTCTCAACCTCGTCGTCCCAACTGGAGCCGGGGGGCTTATCTTTGGCTGAGATGGATGTGGATAAGAGGTCGATAAGGTAAACGGAGCCCAGACTTATGACAAGGGCCACCAGGATCCAAGGAAGGGTTCGAGGTTCAATCATCTTATCCTCTTTCCCGTTACATCCTATTTATTCCTATCTTTATTGTCAGAATTCCGTCTAATTTTTAACTGAACAATAATGGGGCATTTTTTTGTTGTATTTATTTGTAAATGTCAAAGTTCATGCAAGAATGAATAAAAATATATAAATAAATAAATAAAGCCTGTCTGTCTGTCTGTGTATAATAAATCAAGCCTTTTAAACCAGGAATATTAATACGGGTTTCCCAAACTTTCCACCCGGTTTGGGCAGATTGAGACCTTTGGAACCGTTTCTTGGAAACAAAAGAAGCGTCCTTCTTGCCTCCCATTCTTCCAAGAATAAATCTCAGGATTAGGAAAGCGCCGTGCCCGCTCGCGCCCTCACGAAATGTGCCCCGAAGCCCAGGGCATGTGCCCGGCGCTGCCCCGTGCGGTGCCCAAACGTTAAGTATAGGACGCCTTAAATTTTCAGGGTATATGCCTTGTTTTTTGGCATGCCTTCACGCCCTCGTGTCCTGGGCGTGAGGGAAATCTCAGGATTAGGAAAGCTTCGTGTCCGCGCCGGGAGGTCATAGGCCGCGTTATCCTCCTGTAACATATAAGGGCGAGGGGGGTTTTGCGTTACGCAGGGGGTAGTAAAGTGAGATTTTTGTGTTATGGTTTCTATGAAATAGTCCTAAAATGTCGATTTATTGTTCACCTAGTTTATGGACCACATTTTTGTTATCTGCAGAAAACTGTTCAAAACATCTTACGTCAACCGTCAAAAAAACCATTACTTTATAGCTAAAACTATCCCAACTTTGACTTTTTGATGAGTATTAAATTGTAGAGAGTTTTGGGGCAAGTAAAAATAAGAAACCACTTACTCGTGGAAGTGAGCAGTGTGATTGCCCCTCCGGAATTAAATTAGACTAAATCTATAACGATTATAATAATTATTTTATTATTTCTATAAATAGTAAATCTATTTTCCCCTGTCTTTTCTACATGAAGGGATACTAAACTTTGTTCAGGAGATAAGAATAATAATGGAAGAAGATAACGTGGAAGAATTTGAGGGTTTGAGTTCTTTGGGTTGGATTCGGTTCGGCTTAAAGTGGATCAGAATCCGTCTGGAGTGGTTATTGTTGTTGTTGAAAGTAAAGAATAATGTTGTTGGATATAATTCCAATTCCAAGGTAGGATTAATTAGAGCTTTGATGGAGACGTGTTCAGATGAAGAATTGAAAAACGTCAAGTTGATGCTAGTTCATATACAAGAAGAATTAGATGATAAAAAGATACAAACAATTGGCAAAGAATCGGATGGAAATGAAAGAATATGGTCTTGTATTTTACGTCCATTTGGAAGCAAGGTAGACCTCCCAGACCCACACCGCTTTGCTTGTCTAACCCGAGGTAAGTTTTGAGGCAGATGTTAAATTGTTTTGAATAGGGAATGTCCATAAACTACGTCAACGAAAAATCGAAATTTAAGGACCCAGGGACCCCTTAATCAACACTTATAACGTTAGTCTTATGGTAAAATTTAACGTGGGTAAGATATGGTCATCATCTGACCTTTGACCCACCCAGTACCCACCCACTATTTTGTTGACGTAGTTTATGGATAATCCCATATTAAAATACTTCTAGAGAGATATCTATATTATTGTCCGTAGAGTACGAATGGTGGAGACAGTTTCGGCCAGAACAGTTTGTTGCGCTTGACTGTGAATTTGTGATGTACAAAAACAAGAAAGGGTTTGAAAAGCAGCGAGCCGTCTCCGTTGCCGTTGTTAATCATAAATACCAACGGATGAACAAATATTCGTGGATTCGGCATAATCCCAGTGATGTAGAAATAACGCCTATACAAGTAGCAATTAATGGAATAACAGAAAGGGATTTGATGCGCGGTGAACCGCTTGAAGTGGTCCAATCTGAACTTGTTGAATTGTTTAAGGACAAAATTGTAGTGACGGTTGGAGGCTTCTCTGATTTCAGTTCGTTGGGTCTTTGTATGCCAGATTTCCGAGCATTTGACTTGCAGACCTTTTATTACCGGTCGTATGTAAACAACAGATATGTTGCTCAACCCATGTCTTTAAGAGATATTGCATTTTATCATTTCAGTAAATCCAATTAACAAAAATGTTGAACACAAATATTTAATAGTTCGTTAATTTAGTTTCTTTTTGGGCAACTCCTTAGTTTTTTTTCCATCGCAAAGTCCCAAAAAACCGTTTAGAAGGGTGCGTAAAATTGCATAGATTATGTAAATGACGATGGTGGAAATGAGCAGGTAAGTTGCGATGATGTCGAAGGAATGGTACTGGAAGTAGTTCAGTTTCCGACCTGCAGATCTTAAGTGGAGAGCTCCTGTAAAATAAAGCGTTCATTAGTTAATCCTGTTAAGATGTGAATTGAAGTTTAATATTTGATAACCCAGAATGTAACCTTTATGTCTGATAATATATTCGACCCAGTAGGCCCCCCGGTCTAGGGGATGATCCGGCTGATCCTTAAACACTTTCGAGAGTCTCTCCACGTTATCCCGATACCTGGTAAAATCATGGAAGTTATGTTAAAAAAATCTCATCGAAAAATGAATTATAAAATTCGATGTGATTTGATGTCATTTCAAGTACAAACTTTGCGTTCCCCAGGACTTCATTGATAGCGGTGGATATCCGCTCTTCTGATAGATTCATATAGTCCAATTCCACGAGATAACCCCGTTGCATGGCAGTCATGGAGTTCATATTTTGATCCCCGAATATCGGCACTCCTACCAAGGGTACTCCGTGGTAGATCGATTCCTCCGTACTTCCTCCCCCGCAATGTGTAATAAATAGTTTTATTTTGGGATGACCCAGAAGATCTTGTTGGGGGAGCCATTTACTCAACTTGACGTTTTTGGGAAGGTCCGGCATGGACTCTGTCTCCCATTTCCATAACACATTCTGTCTCAACTTTGAAAAGGCGGATAGGAACATCTTAAGTTTTTCTTCGGTCATTTGACTCCCTTTCACTGCGGATCCCAAACTGAACAAGATGAACCCTTCTTTAGACCCCGAGACGAAGTCTTCCAAATCCTGGAAACAAAATGTTCAGCCGTACATTAATCCAAGTATTCCCTTAAAGTCTCTAGGCTGACATGAAATAGATTATGTAATCGTGAAAAAAGGTTCTTTATTTCTGACAAAAGGCAAATTTGGAGAAATAAAACACACTCCCAACTAATAAACAAAAACCTGACAAAGACCCCTAACCTTTGGTAACGGTTTAGCAGGGTGGGAATGTAGTCCCCCTACATCGATAACATCCGGAAGATAAGGTCTCGGCCTCACAATACTAAAGTGGCTATTGACAAGAGCGAGGGAGGCATTTGCCATTATTTCATGAACAGGAGGAAGGGTAGGATCCCTCAGCTTATCACGATAAAGCTGGGTCATGGCAGGTTCATACACAAATCCTCTAAGAGCCGGAAATATGAGGCCTACTCCGTAGTTAATGAATCTCTGGTAAAAGGTCATCTCATCCGAATACCCTATAGCTGCCGGAACGAAGGACTCGGGTAGATGACCCCCGAGACTGGTAATCATGGGCTGCTGTGCAGCCCCCGGGGAAAATAGGACAAAGGGTACCCGGAGTTGGTGGACGATCCCTAAGGTACATTCGTTAAACATTGCTGGGAGGAATACGAGGTCGTAGCTCTCTTTCAAAATGGCCATAATGTCTGGCCGGTCATAGGTCATGTCACAGGCTCGAGTGACCAGTTCAAAGAGTTTGAAAGGATTTAGCGGAATCCCAGCTTCTTTATTCCCAAGCAAGTCAAACTCAGTCATCATCCCTTCGACGTCGAAGGTGAACACTTCTCGGAGGTTTTTTACCGGCGCACCCCCTTTTACTGTCGAGACGTAGGTCACTTCATGACCGCGTTTGGCCAGTTCTTCTAATAGGGGGAAGTACGTCAGTCGGTGACTTTTACTGGCGAAAAATGATAAAGCGAGGATTCTTGCTGCGGAGATCTCATGGACGAGGGTCAGTCCTACGAGGAACAACAATGTTTGACCTGCGACCTTCATTTTATGGAACCGTGTGACCTTTTATGTCTTTGGAGTAATGCCAATTTCGAGTTTAAGGCCGGCCAATCCTTGTTATGGAAGCCTTGTTGGTTACTGGTTGGATGTCCAGCTAAACTGAATTTGAGATGTGTCTGTGCCTAATGGATATTTAGGTTTTTGTCATGATCTGTATGTGCTTAAGCTTTGGTATGAATTAGCCAAGATAGAGGTTGTATGAAATGAACATGAGTAGCATGTTTTGTGAATACGAGACCTTGATTTGCATGACTGTTAAAAAATTCACTCCAGCTTAAGTTGAGATGGAACAACATTAACTTGTTATGCTTATGATGGGTATTCTCCTGCAAGCAGAAGAACCAAGCTTTCATCTTGTACAATGAATCAGTTAATTGTTTTTTAATACAGTTATGTTCTTATCTGCTATTTCAACTACGCATTGGGGTTTGCGTGTAGTCACTACACGAAGGCAAACAATTGGAAGCAATTACATTTAGCAGAACAGGTAAGGGAAGAAGAGCTGGATCCCATGAAGTCGGTTTTTGTCCCGAAATCGGTCCCAATGATTTTTTAAATAATGGGGTTGTCAAATACATATGAAGTCCTGGGGAAATGCCTGCATTTACTTGCTTTATTTATTTTTAAAAAACGGTCCAACTGGACTATAGTTCCAAGTACATTTAACTAACTTAATTAGGATGGGTATTCTCCTTCATGCCGAACAATCAAGCTATACAAAAAACACATTGTTTTACAATTTGATTTGGTACTTCGCTGGTTAAACTTTACATTCACAAACAAACAACAAAGGGTATTCGATGTTTATTTATTTATTAGTTTCGTTTCTTTTTGGCCAAGTCCTTAGATTTTTTTCCTCCACAAAGTCCCAAAAGACAGTTTAGAAGGGTGCGTAAAACGGCGTAGATTATGTAAATAACAGGGAAGGAAATACCCGGACTATTTAGACCAAATACCCCGACCCCGGGGTATTTGGGGTATTTAGGACTATTTCGG
>JAQFZX010002416.1:0-19251 GCA_034682405.1 Hydroisotoma schaefferi | reverse complement strand
TACGGTAAATGGTCTTTTAAATCCTATTGACTGAAATTAACTACAATCTCTTCAGTAAATCTTCGATATGTTGCGAGAAAGAAAGGCTTAAGTGAAACTTTGCGGCTTTCTAAACAAAGTATGCATAGCCTGATGCTTCCCTTACTTAGTTTAGGCAGCCGCCGGTCATTTCTTCATTCTTTGAGGATAAACTGCTACAGTGCGAAAGTATTTGTGGGTTGCGATGAGGGCAGATTTGTTCTTTAATTACTTTCACAAAGCGTAGGATATTGTGGAATTTGGCGAATTGATTTCAATTCATGTGGCTACCTCAGACAGGAATGTAAACGGAGATGAGAACTACTATAAAGTAAATCGGATTGAATATAAGATGTCCGTGGAAGTTTTAAACTATAATAGAGATACTTTGATTGGCATTATAGAGATGTACAATGTTCCTTTAAATGATTATTTAGTTTGATTATAAATAGTGTTAGGAACTTTTTGTACAAAAGTAAGTTGGAATTTCCTCTTACTTGACCATCTTTTCTGAATATAATCATCCGTCTTGTAGAAAATAACCACAAAAATTCCACTTAAACTGATTTTAACTGAATGTTTAAATTTGTCCTATACTTCTACCAAGTGAATAGCTAATACGTGCTCATTTTTACTGCTGTCTGTTTATAGCACGATACAAAAATCCCTGTTTCTCTCAAACATAATCCCTAACAAAAGATAGCATCATTGTAACGTTTTTTTCTCACTATAAAAATTGATTCCTTCTTGCACTTCTCCATCCTTTATCTTGATCCTTAGCTCATTCCCATGCTCTAGTCGTAGTCGACCCAGTTTTCTTCTCAGCAGCACCAGCTTTCACTTGCCTTATCCTCATTTAAGTGGACTAGCTTTAAAAGAGATCAGCTACCTAGGCTGACTACCTCCAGAAGTATATCGGATATGTTCATCTGTTCTGTTTTCACGACTTTGGACCAAAATATCGCTGAGAAAAAGCCCAAGCGGCTTGGGAAAGTCAGCCTTGAAAAGAAAGTCTCCAGCTAGCAAATACCCAGAAAGAAAAACGACTTGCTATATAAACGCCCACATATGGATGACTTAGTACTACTACTACTACTACTACTACTACTACTACTACTACTACTACTACTACTACAACTACTACTACTACTACTACTACGACTACTCCTCCTGCCGCGACCGCGACTACTAGTACTATACCACTACAACTTACTACTACTACTTTTTATTTATTTAGTGGAATAGGGCATGGTTTAGAAACAGTCTTGTAAATAAATTACAATTACTTTTCTACCGTAACAGGTCAAGTAACACTGCTTTTATCAATATTTAAGTTAGTATTGCATTTTTGGTGTGTGTGGAAATGATTCTCCAATCAATCTTTACCAGTGATTCCTCTTTCTAAAATAACCTTTATACCTCAGGTACAACATATATAAATTTCGTAGTAGCAGAGGAGAGCCATACAAATATATATTGCACAGAAAGCTCCTACTCGTTATAGATGAGATGAGATTCACAAGGTCCCACACGACTCTGTAGTTTACTTTTTCTCGAAGTTGTTCGACTTCAGAGATCCATATATGAGTACACAATATGTATAGGTAACATCCTCCAGCGTCTGTCAGCTTATTCTAGGACAATGCTAAAGTGGCAGGCGTGCTACTAAGTGCGTTAGGTCGAGTTGGATTTAGTTAAGTAGGATCCTGATTTCTAGAGCGGAAATATTGTTGGATGCCAACCTGTCCGTTGAAAAACTATCCCACCTCTACTACCGTCTACCGTACCTACATATGTACTTCTGTAAGTGTAAGACCAATTCAATCTTCAGCGCTAACAACAGGATTTATTTTTTCTACTGAGAGAAACAGAATAAAACCCGTGGAAACTGGGACACTCCGGTAGCAGAAATCTAAGTATGATGGGTTTGGGTAGGCTTCTGGAAGGAAATTGATAAAAATTTGTGCGATCGATTTCTTGAAAATTGGAATAGATAGAGTGAAGAGAATACAAAGAACTTTCATGCATGGACTTTCATAGATTTAACCGATACAATGTGCTATTTGTAGTTGTTGGATTGCGTGTTTTATTGTATTTAATTATTGGTTTGCGAAACATTTTAATTGATAGATACTGTGTGCAGTTTAGAGTATAACTGAAGACAATGATCCGAACGCTTATCAACTCCCTGCTAAAAACCATTTCAAGTTCAAGCTTCCCATTTCTGTAACAAAACATAACCGTTTTTCAATGTCCATAAAAAGGATCCCAAATCTGTCCACTCAATACAGAACAGCTTTAAACACGCTTTCTTCTTCCATGCCAATTGAGAATCTCTCAATCCATTCAGCCTCGAGTTAGCTCCTTATTGTAACTCGTGATCTTCCCTTTACTAACTTAATAGCTTTACATTTCATAGTTTTGGAACGGACCATGGAACGTAGGCATTCCATCCCATATGTCCCTGCTACTGCTATAAAATCCGGTACTAAGGTACCTATAACCGTGTAGGTGTGACTTCGTTCCTATTTCCCAGAAGATCGCCTGCCCATCCTCAGGGTAGATAAGGGTTGAGTGAATTGTAGAGTGTTAGTTTGACTTGATCCCAGAATGGCGATGAATGTAATAGGATTACTATCAACTGTCAACCCGCAGAGAATTCTCACATTTTTTTTTCTTCCAGAAGAAAGAGGAGAAAAAAACGCCAACTTTCCATTATATTATTATCATCCTTAGCTTTTCCTGGTTCGTGTCCATGTGATTGCCATCATGCTCTCGTTCTTGTAGTCAGTTACAGCTATTGTATTTCCAATGGTCGAAGTAGTGGTAGCAGAAATAGTAGTAGTTGTAGGGTGGGTGTGACCGTGGCCAACATCTTTCTAGCGATATCAAACGAATCTATCCATACGTTAGTACGTATTTGCAGTCTTAGAACAGTAAGGATACACATATGACCGTGAAGTTTTGACCGGAAATCGTGTGATGACAGGCATGCCAGGATGGAGTGAATGTGAAGGACCTTATCATACTTACTTTCTCCGGAAAGGGTGGGTTTTTTCTGGGTATCCTGGAGAGGGAATGGAATTACTGGGAATAATTTTTCTACTTACCATACTAAGCATCACTTATAGCATAGTTTACTCAGTCACACCGTCGTTTTCGGTCATAATGGGAATTATTTTAAGTTTGAGTGTGAATAGAAATACCCCTCTACTGTCTGCAGCTTATAAGAAGCGTTTTATTTTATATTTTATTGGAGTTTTTTCAAGGTAGAAACGAGATTTGGAACATTATTTTATAAACGTCTCTTACAACATGATACATTGTACTACATAAACTATATGCTATGTTTGCAATATTTTATTTTTATTATTATTATTATTGCATATTTAACAACATAAAAAGTTCTCGACCTAGCCAAGCCAATTACATACATTAAGAATGTTTAAATTACACCCAGCAATCCAAACAAAACTTTCACAAAACCTGTTTATACCTTTTTTCCTGCATGTATTTCCTTTTTCCCACCATTACCATGTAGTAGTAGCAGCAGTGCATATATTTCAGCAATAAGGTTTGTAGATAGTTGAATCAAAGTACCGTATTTCCCGATTTAATTTCCCTGAGGAATTATTGTTTCGAAGGAAAAATTATATATTGTATTAACATGGAAAAGATAGGGAAAATTTAATTTTTTAACATGGAAAGGTAGTGGGGAATTATACCGGGGGGGGAATTATTTTGGGGGGGAATTAAATCGGGAAATACGGTATTCCAGAAAGACGTCACATTCCCTTCAAACGCAAACTTACTAAAAGTCAAAAGGATAGTCACCCCGTCGGACTTTAGAAATGGCCTCACTTACGACAACTACTCACAGATTTAGAGCGTCCCATTGCTATTACAACTAGAACTACAAGTTATGGTCCCACTTGGAGTTATAAATGCTACTGCTTTTTATTATATATTCTTCCACGGAAGGAAGGAATGATAAGGTGACCATGTCAGGAATCCAATAAGATCTAAATTGTCATCGTACACGTTCATCGTTTTTTTGGTACTCTTCCCATTCCCATTTCTCCTTCCGAAGCATAGCACTTTCTTATTCTCTAGTTGTAGAAGGTAATAGCGATAGCAATAGTGATTTTCTGCTATTCTTCCGCAGACGAAATGAAATCTTCAAAGAAGTCGTTCTCAGTTCCTACATCTTCTGTCTTTCAAGTTTAAATTCGAAACGTTTTCTTGGAATCCTGTTCTTTTGTTAGCATCTGGAATCTTTTTCGTATGAAACTCAAACAGCTACTAACACTTCTAGCACATTATTGTATTTTACAAGGTACTCTTGCAATAAAACGGGAAATAAGGGCTAGAAATGGTACTTCAAAAATGAGGATTACTTGAAGAATTTACACGTATTTTAATCAGTAGAAAATTCAAATAAAATCTTACATTCTCACATTTTCAATGCTGATAATACATGCACTTCTGCTATATTACTATTACTCCTATTACGACTACAAATGAAATGCCTTGCAATTTTTAAGGCCTCCTGGAAAAAATATATTTCAAATTACTAACGAAAATAGGACTTTCCTGTAAGGAATTTCTAGTACAAAATTAACTCCTTGAATGACTCCCAACAAAGTAGCATTCTTACTGTTACATAACGTGTTCTAATAAACTAACTCCCAGTAAGACAAGCCCTGTCTACAAAGAATAATTAAGAAACTACGAAATTGAAATTCCAAAAAAAATCTGTTCTGGATTTAATTAAAATTCGCATTCAATAGTGCAAAACAAGATTTTGTCATTAGCATTTCATTTTATGCAATCATTTCTTTTTTTTAATGGAAAGTATCCCATTGAAAAAAATCCTTGGCTCGTTGACTTTTATTTTAATGAGTATTATTTCAAAGAATTTTCATCACCTAAACTGGAAATGAGCATCCTTGTTTTGTTGTGTTTTATTATTGTTTTAAGTAAATAGGAGTTGGAAATGTTTGAGCAAAACTGTAATAAACCTAAACTACCTAAACGAGTGAATGAAACTGACTGAAAGTGACAACCAAGCGTCCCCTTCTCCTTCTTGTCGTCGCAAAGAGTAATCTCCGCTGGGTTTTTGTTCTGGATGTTATGTTAGTTAGTTCTAGCCTTGACAAGGTTTTGACATGAGGACGTCCTTTCCTCCGGTACAACCTGCTTTTAGATAATCTACCATTCTTCTTCATTATTTTATTGTATTTTATGTGGCACACGTCTTCCCTTAGGAGCAGTGTATGCTATCTGGCAGAAATTGTCGGTTATTTTACTCAACATTGCATAGTTCTATTATTTTAGTTCAGTCTATACCCTATGTGTAGTAGTTGGAGTAGTAATAGGTGTAGTAGTGATGATAATAATGGTGATAGTAATACAATGATTCAGTAAGAGTTGTAGGACGGGAACTTGTGGTACAAAATTGTGTACACATTTTCCACATTGTTTCACATCTAGCTAATTAATTTAAACCATAAACACTCTCAACGTGAAAGTCTCCGTAGTATCGTTTCCTTCCCTATGCTTCAAACTGCTAGAACTACGTATGAAAATACAAAATATTAGTTAGGTATAGTTATGAAAGACTATTACAATGCAATGACACGACCGAGGGGCATTGACAAGTGTCAAGTCGGAGTTTTGGCTCGGTTGGCTGAAGTCGAAGTGAAGGAAACTGAAACATTCAGAGGTTCCTAACAACGTTGATGAATCCTGTAGAGCTTGGTAAATATCATCAGGATCATTATCACCATCCCCAACTCACTGTTCACTGTATGTGTGGAAGTGCTGAGTGATGTAAACTTATTCATTAGCACAGAGCCCATTATTATTTCCAGTAAATTATCCAGCATGCTGTCCAACCAACCAAATTTTGAAGGATGTATTTATGCCTCTGTATCGATACACAGAAATATAATACAGTGTAATTTGCTGCCGGAGAATCCTGTAGGCTTACCTAGTGCTAGAGTATTTTTTAGACGGGGTTTCACATAGAGTTTTAATGGCTGAGATTAGATGGATTCAATGTGCTTATAAAATTGTTCATATTTATTGACAATTTACTTTTTTGGATTCGAGTTGAACAATTTAAAACAAATTTTGCACTGTTGAACCCCATTTAAATCCAGGGTTCTGCATTTTCCTACCCTTAATTATGGGTGAAACGAAGTATTGAAAGTTTATATTTATTTATAGGAAGGGGAACTTCGTCCAACAATTAAAACCAGTTGCCCGAAGGGAACTCTCTCTCTCTTCTGTCTTTTAACGATAGAAATTGAAACTTGTAGCTTTATTTTTATAATTGGGCAGAAAGCACTAGTCATTTTGCTCAAGGTAAATACTTTCTCGAGGGAGGTTCAATCCAGCAAACTTGAACTTATCTACAGGACTGGTTAGTTTAGGAAAAGGAGCCCTTAGGTTCAGATGCAGTTTTGTTTTAAGGTTTCAAATCCAGGACCACTTTCCAATAAAACAGACTACATTATTATATAAATATACAGGGTGGCCCGAAATGATGCACTGTGTAACCATTGTTACTGCCATACTTTAGCTAAACAGTACATCATTTCGGGCCACCCTGTATATTATAGTACATTATGAAAGTTTTCATCCATCAATAACGAATTCCACTAATTTTTCCTGTAACTTCCCAAATACCGTGGGATGAGTTATGCATCAAGAGAGAATTTGAGGGATTTACAATTCAAAATTTCAGTGTAAAAGAAATTTGCAATGTTTAGTCAAATGTACATTCAATTTATACCTTATATGCGTAATAGGAGCAAGGAATTTGCTTATAAATAAAGCGACACATAATGAGTTTATATTATTATTGTTAAGTGTCATACGTTAATTAAGTCTTATACGTTTTGTACTGTTACTGCAATGATAGAATGTGTACAAACAAATAGAGTAGATGAATTTAATTTTAATTTTCATACTTTCTCATTTTAAAAGTGGTTCTGTTATATCATCTCGAAGAACTTTGCCGTGACTTGGAGCAAGTGTACCCTTGTCGCTTTCAATTTACTAGATGCCTTTGATAGTTCACTTCCATTATAATGTAGTTTTTCATACGTTAACCTTACAGCTCCAGGCACCCTTGCCTTGCTCCATCCTGTATCAATTACAACATTGCATCACTTCCTCCTCGCATCCACTCCACATACACAAAACATAGGAAACCGTCATCTCAAGATGTTTCATCTTTTAGCTAATTTCTTCTTCGAAGTTAAACTTTAGATCACACTTATTGCCTTGTCGCACTTCCATTTATCACCAACCGACAAGTATAAACCACAATAAGGAAGATTTTAGCATTTGCCACAACGACCTAACTTTTAACTTGCTCGATCACTACTACTACTACGATGGTTTAAATTAGCTGGAAGCCCAGTATCATGTAGCTAAGTGAACTTGCCATTAATTGCAAATGGATATGGCAATCCCACTAATAAGAAAGTTTTGCTTATAAACTTTCCCCTAAGCATTGCCATTATTATACGGCTAATTGATACAAGTAAAGAGTAGTTAGTTGGGTTGGGTCCTAAGTTAATCGCCAACTTCACCACTTCCTGGAGAGAGAAAGTAACTTTTCTTGTGTGAAAAATACCCAAAGACCCAGTAGTCCAAGTTGGTTGAGTGAGTGACTCTCAAGGCTGAGGCTGTTGGTGGCATTGTTGGATGGATTGTTTCTCGTTTCACTGAACGTTTAGAAAAAAAGTGGAAGGTTTAGGAAAGAACGAAAAAAAAATTAATGAAGCGTCCATCCGTCTAATCTAACCATCCGTTAGTTATTTGCTGAATTAAGGGATATATTGCGAATGGGAGAAAGAGTGGGAGATAGGGATCCATTCTTAGAGTTCCCTGAAAGTTATTCCGCGACTACTTTCTGAGTACTACATCCTTCATTTAACTGGTAGAACTCACTTGGTGGATATATATCGATTACCTTATCTTACGTGGACTATCTAACATTCTATTATATTGTAAGTAAATTTAAAAACGGGTCAAGTAGGTCTAAAAGCTTACAAATAAATCATGAATCGTGCGAAGAAACCTACATTACCTAGACTGGGATCCGAAGAAGCAAAAAAAGATACCAGTAAAAAGGGTTGCTATAATCGAAAAGCTGTTAATTTCCTCCATTTAGGTTTTTTATCCACTTGTTCTCATTCTGTCAATCTTGCACTTTTCTAATTAACGCCGCTCTCATCCCTTTTATCCTCCTTTACTTCTACTAAGTTAGATTTGCAATATTATTAAGTGGAACAAGCCCAGCCAGCTTTAATAAAGTATCAAGTTTTTCCACATTGTAAAAAACAAATACCATATTATGTACGTGGGAGTATACGTTTCCACAAATTAATTTAGCACATAATGCATGCTATTGAGGCTTTCGTCTCATATTTCAAGTATTCAATAATGAATAAAGTATCAATCAAAATGAGTGGTGCTGCTCTGTTGTAATAAAAGGCACTCCAAAATACAACAGTTCTGTAGCTGCAGCACAAACCCATTGTCAACAGGCAGGTTCACTCGAGAGTCAATTTCATTAATGAAACATTAATGAATTTACATATCTTTCCAAATGACAATCAACAATAGCTCTAGTGTAGTTTCCTTATTTGTATTACAAATATTAGATAGAAGTTCCCAAATGGAATAAAATGAGGACAACGTAATAAAAAATAACCGTAAAAATTGCTGTAAACCTAGACATACCCAGGCCTTACTTATAATTTGCACACTTTAATTCAAGCGTGGAATAAATAAGCTCCTGGGAATTAAATTGACTTTTCCACTCACCAACAATAAAGTATCCATGTCAGTCATCCAGGTGGGTGGGAGTTGGCTTATTGTCCTCCAATGTGGGTTTTTTCTCCCACTTTCAGATGCTTTAGATGTTGGTACAAATAGAATCAGAATACGGGTAATAGAGACATAACGACATCTTGCTTTTATAGTGGTGAAAGTTGGGTTTGACAACTATACCCCTATAAACCAACTCATGGGCTATTGTACTGATAAAGCTATTAAGAATATACATCATTGTTGTACAAGGAGAGTAGTCGTTCCATAAAGTAGTAGATATTGTGTGTTCTTGTAGGAGTATCGAGTTCTGAAGGTTGAGCTTTTCTGAGAAGGTTTTTGTTACTTTTCTTTCATCTCAAGATGCTACTGTACTGTGTTCCATGAAACATATGCAGCTCTGTGTGTTGCCAACTCTGCTATTATTACTTCTCCTATTGTTATTTATCTTTGGAAAGTACGGTGAAGTATACATAAAACTTATTACCTACCTATCAACAACCACTACTGCTTTTACTACTAGTACTTTGGTGCATTTACTCATAGCCTTATATGCAGTGCTACTAAACTAATACTCTACTTGTGACTACTGCTGCTGAAAGGTTTTATCAGCTTTGATGACATGTTGTAGAGGTTAAATTGATTTGACATTTCGGATATTGAAATACGTAAATTGGTAAAGACGATTTATTAAAAGATGAAAACTGTTTTTGTAATGGTAAAATACTCTCTCTGTGGTGTCTTCTAAAGAGGGTGATACACATTTAATTTACTTTTTACTTTTTTGGAACTTATATACATCAAAAATATAATTTCTGCAACTTATTTGAAATATTGTTGAGTACTATTAAAATTACCGTCCAGTCGAGTAATTTATTTTCTATTCTTACATTCACAATCGGTAATTAGTTAAGTATGGGAAAAATAGTACAGGTAGGTAAATAATCAAAAATCACAAGCACACAAGCAATATCTTTATCCTCTTACCTCTTAAATGTTATCCATTAACTTTTACTATTCTCTAGTAAAAACAAAAAAGCAATATTACAGTATGCAAATTGCAAATCTCAATTGATATTTATGCCTGCATTAAAACAACTTAATTCCATCCAAACATAAAAACCGTTTGCTCGTCAGAAACCAAAATCCCAATTCTGACAACACAACCCCATCCACGTAAATAACTAAAAATAAAAGATTTCTTAGAGCTAAGATCGTATTCATGTAGTAATGCTACAAAGAGAGATATAATAGGCTAAGAAAGAACATCTAGTTGATCTTGGATTTCTAGTACCTACTCTAGTTAGTTGGAAACATAAGAATTCGTTCCAAGGACATAAAATAATACTGCAGTAGTGATTCTCACATCTTTTGTGTTTCTCTGTAACAAGGGATTTATGAAGTGAGCAACCTAAGCAGCATAATAAAATATACCTCTCTCTAAAAGGTATAACCTTAGCTTTTGTAGAATGTTAGGACTAAAGCCTTCACCCCGAGGACAGCCTCTTGCTCCCTAACTCCTTAAAATGATTAACTTTTCTCGGAGGAAATTACGAGAAAGCAAAGAGCACTCGGTAGGGGGTTGAGTGCTTCAAAGTGCTCCTTATCATCCTTTCCAGAAGCACCAACCTACCACCACTACTCTTTCTGACCGATTCTCAGAAACCTAACCCAAAATAATAAAATCTTACCCTGTCTTAATGCTACTCCATTCAGCAAAGGATCTGTTAGTGCTACTCATGTTTGTTCCTCTCGCTCTCTCTATTACTGGGTTTATAATCTCCTTCCCTTTACAGTTTCTATTTTTAGACAGGGAGAAACAATCGGAAATTTATGTTTATTGAACTGTTGAAAAATGATACTTTTCTACAAGAGATGAACTACATTATAAGTTGCAGTTTGCAAGCATAAACGTACTGACGTTTATTGAGGAAAGATGCTAGTTAGTATTAATACTAATTAATGTCATAACATGCTAGAAAAGCCCTGTTTGTCTCGTAGTAATAAAATAAAATATAGGTTGTCTATACGGATAGTTTAGATTACGCCGTGCCACTTATAGAACTAAAAAATTTCGTCAATTAAATAATTGAAAGGGAATTCACTAAATAATAGAATTGGCTTTGCAATTTTAGCTAATTACTAGTTTTTATATTTACAACCACCATCATCACCGCAATTTACAATTATTAATTAATCACCGATACTTAAGTCGCCGTTTACACACACCTCAAAATTTGAACTTGGATTTTCTAAATTTTTGCAGACACCTCAACCCAATCCTCCTCAACTTCAATTGAACCCCGATTCCCCCAACTACAGACAGAAGAAGACTTCATAGAACAGGAAGTATTGGGAGAAAGTCACCACCATCAGAATCATCACCACCACACCCACTCCCACCATCACCATCATCATCAACATCATCCAAACCCCCACAGTAAACACCATCAGAGTAGAAATAGTCACCACCACTCCCTGAACCATCACAGCCCAGAATACAAAGCGTCCAAGAAGAATGAAGCGGATCAGGAAGAGCTTCAAGTACAACAGTTTCAGAACGATGATACTCTCACCAGAGGTGACGATAGGGATGCAAGTTTAGGGCGACAGTTCGGAAATCCTCCATTCTCTCCCAGTCAAAATATTGAGACAAAGAGTGGAGAAAGTTTGCTACCAATGAGGGATGAGAGTCCAAATGTTGAGGGCGATTTACTTCCATCTCAAAGAACAGATTTGGACCCCAAACTCCAAAGTTTTCAATATGGGCGACAATATTATAACAACTTGGGAGGACAAAAGGACCAAGAAGGTGCGGAAGGGAACTTGCAGGAAGACAGTCCGTATTTTGGTGGAGGTGGATATGGCAGTTTGAATAAGTTCAGTCATAATCATGGTAAGTTTTAAACTGTTTCTTCATCATTGACAGAAATTAATATGGATTCCTTGAAAATAACATACCTTTACATTTACCCGTGTTTGAGGAGATAAATTGTCGTTTCCATCTCATCTTTTGTAAAAGTGAATAGAAATTATTCACTTCATAACTTGAATGCCTTTGAAGTTACCTTTATCAGAAATTTTCACCTCTTGAAAATAAATAATTTCAAAACTTTTCATTCCACTATGTACCATCTCGTTCCATTGGATTGCAAGTTTGATACGGTTAACGTGGACTTTCTTTCCATTCTATATTATCCTGTATTATTATTCAATCTAATACTTATTCAGTCAGTTCTAAAACAATCCAATAATCCTATTCCATCTTTCCATCGATACTTTGCTTCATGAAGCTCGTCATGATGATCCTTCTATGACGTACATAAAATATCACTCATCCTGTTTTCGACTAGCTTAATGTCAACTGTTACTGTATATGGGATTTTACTGTAGTACTGCTTGTTCTACTACTACTACTTTCTCCTCCACTGATTTCCATAATAGCTCTACCATAACATCAATCCATAATACTTATTACTCTGCCTTTGACAAACCCATCACATCAACTCACATGAGGATCTCATACACATAAAACACAGCATACAATCATCCACGTATGAATTTGAGCAAAGTAGCAGAGAGACAGAGGGAATGATCTCCCCGAAATAATAAATAGCTCCGCATCGCCTCCCTCGAAAAGCTATAAGCTAAGCTTTGATCTCGTAATAAAGTTAAAGTTCCATGTCAAAAGTGAAGGGTTGAGTTGTTCATAGTATGTCTGTCTGTCTGTCTCCAACCCGGTTAGTATATAATAATAATAATATTGGTTTACTTGTTGTTTTGTCCCCTGTCTCCAGCTCATCTTCAGTTGCCGGTGTAAATTCGGTTATTTCCACTTCCCGGGAGATGAGCTTTAGTTCCAAACCCTTGCTTCAATACTACCTTCTGCTGTATGTATAAGAGGTGGATTTTAAAGTTAAACTTATTAGCATTTCCCCTGTGATATAGTATAGGGATGTGGGAGCATAGATAGGAATGGGTTTAACTGTATTTTAAGCTTGATATAAATAAAATAGGGAGAGGTAGTGGCTGAAGAAGGGTTGGATCGTGAATGAGACAGTTTGACGAATGTGAGTCTGGGCCAAGGAGTTACAACTCGGTTGAAATGTCACGAGTTGCTTTAGACGGAGGGTAAGTATGCAAAATGAGAGCTGTCAACATTCTGCACACAGCTGGATGCCTGGGGATCCCTAGATTCAAATGGCTTAGAAAAAGTGTCTCAGACCCTTTGCTGTGCTTTATTTAATGGACATCTTGATGGATTCCTTGAATCTAAATCGTATACGGCGTATTTCTTAGCCTTTGCTTTAAAAAAGGGAAGCGGTGAGGGAAAAAATTGGAATAGGGATTTTTTACTGGAAGAAAGTATCATGGGAGACAGGAAAGTTTCTTGAGCATTTGTTGGAAGTAAAACCACGTTACAATTAAGGATATCCGTCGAATATCTATAATTGCACAATAATAACTAATTTTTAATTAAAGCCAACTTCCGCACAACAGTAAGCATAAAGCATATCTTTCAAAAAATTTGCAATAATTTGCTGACATGATTTCAGATATTGGTTGAAAAGGAACCTTCAATAAATATTTATCTCTAACTAAGATCACTAACTTAACTAGAATACTTACGGAGATCCTACTTTTCCCCATAGTCCCTTCTTAGTATTCTTAAGATTCTCAAAAACTTTGAACCCTTGTAAATCCCATCTTGCACTTCCTAATCTTGGAAAGGCAAACTTCAACACGTCTTTGTCTTAACTACTGAACTGTCTTTGCATGCACATAGTTGGCATTTTGAGGGTTGTAGGAATACCATTCAAGACAAAGTTTAACTAGGGCCAGAAAGGCGTGTTTTTTCCTACATAAAATTTCTCCATCCCGTCAGCCGGTTTTATATCGAACTCATCATTCAATGCCGGGTGTGACAAAGTGGAAACAAGGACAAAACACCCCTTTCTTCACTCCCTTACTTTCTAAACCTCAACACCAACGGACCCTGTTATTGTATACTATTTCTAATAGGTAAAAGCTAAGAGTTACTGTTGCTTTTTGGGAACAAATCTTCATTGAAATTGGAATTATGCGGCGGGTGTTAAAGCCCATCTGGAACCTCATCGCCTAGTTGTAGAAACGGTAGTGAAAAACGGTAATAATATTCACTCCCTTCTTCATCTTTCCGGATCCCAAACCCCAGAAGATATAGCTACTACAATTGGGTACAAAATGTTTAGCTTTATTTATATATTGGGAAAGAGTTGTTATAAATAAACAAAAATAAAGACCCTTCTTCACATTCTCAGCAACAGTCCCCAGTTGTTGTAGTAGGGAAAGCATAAACTTCATTTAGAGAATAATATTAGTTGGTTGTTTTGGGGCTGGAGCGTGAAATTCTTTGGAGAGGGTAGATAGACAGGATCGGCTGGTTGGGTCTGATAGAAAATGTAATTCAAGTTCAGAATACATTAGAAGTATTAACAGGATTGGGTGTCGCGATAGTCAAGATTTTAAAATTATGCTGGGAGTGGTTTGGGATACTTTTGCAAATTCAATTACTAAACTAAACTTTACAAACAGATAAAATTGAGGAAAGTAATTTCTAGGATTGTAACAGATACGTACTTGCAAAAAAAGATTGTCAATAATGCAGAAAGTTCGCACGATTTTTTTTTAATCGGTCCGTACTTTCTTTTCAATGTTAGCAATTCCTTTATGGAAATACTTTTGCCTCTAAAAGTTGTTAATGTGGAAGATTATAAGCAAAGTTTTAAAATATCATTTTAAAATGTTGTATAGAACGTGATTTAGACCAAACGGTTGTTTTTGAAGCTCAGTTCTTAGTAGGTGTTGATTTTGAAGTAAGTACCACGATGTCATGATTTCATTTCATTCTGCTTAGTTCTGTAAATACGTAAAAAAAATTAAAAACTCAGGAAAAATTCTTAGATCTACTCTCCCAAATGATTTATTAAACCTTTGGCTAAAACTCAACTAATTTTCTATCCAACAAACTCAAACAATCCACGCACAATCCCATCCAACTCAATCCTTACGATCGCTAAGTGTAAAGCATCATCCAATTATCTTTATCTCAACACTCATCAATCCCCATCCTCAACTCAGCCAAAACTTACTTACTCCTATAATTAAACCAACCAGACACTCCAACTCACTCAGTTCCGTACACACCAACTGTAAATACTAAATCTTGATAAAACCTGACGTCATACTTCTTGATGGGAAATACTATTAGGATACTCAAGAAATTCTTAAAAAGTAGTGGTAGCGTAGATACACACATACCCGGGATTTACTCTTAGTTCTGCGTATCCGAATTCTCAGCCCTATGGAATTATTCACTCAAGAAAAACTCTTAGCATTCCATTCTTTTACAATTAATGGTATAAATATTCTACTAAATACTTCCGCAGGAATGGGATACCAAATATTTCTTTAAACCTTTTCCAAGAACTAAAGATTCCCTACGGTAAGTAAGGAAATATAAATAAGGGTAATAAACCCAGCCCACTACTGGAGGTATCCCCTTTCGGCTGAGCAATATATTATGTATTTTTGATAAGCCCCAAGCTACTTGATCCACTCCCCCATCATCGACCAACTACCGAAACCCAATCTGGTATTTAAGGAAAGGCGTATTGGCCCCTGTGGATACTTTTTACCAGCGAGTATAAGAAAAACTCGGTACTTTATGTAGGTAGCATTCTGTAATAAATATAATGAAATGGCTCGTGGACAGAGGGAAAAATCCCCCACATTTCAAACCAGAAGTAGCCAAGGATAAAATATACATAGTCATGGAACGGAAGATTTACTAGTTGTTTTCCGGTGGAGAACATGTCAACACCCATGTGTTTGCCATCTGATTACATGCCACTTGTATATTTATGAGTCGGAGCCCAAAATACTTCCACTTTATGGGATTCCCTTTGGAAGGAATCTCCATTATTTCTCCCTCCAACTTGCCGCTGGTTAACTTAACTAAACTAGCAGAGAGTTAGCTAAAAGCAAGTAGTAGTTAAGTTGCTTTAAAGAGAGGAACTTTAACTAGGAAAAGAAGAACAGTTACAAGAAGTTAGAATTGCTTTCAGTTGAGATCTAGACTAGACATGATTCCTCGAAGTCTACAAGGAACTGCTAGCGCATCTGACTAAATATTAGGCTAAGAATATGCACAATAAGAGTGGATGCTGGATGTAAAAAGTAGCTGCAGTTTTTCGCTTCTGCAATTAGAGAAATTTTGCAAGGAGCGCTTAAGCGTTCTTCTAATTCAGTACTGTTTTTGCAATGTTTACGTTACATTGTACGTGTGAATAATCAAGTATTCTTTTAAATACAATTATTAGCAATCGATAAACTGAACTATTCTATGGATCAAACGTAAATTGTCTGAATTATTTTTTACTACTAAGTTCTACATTTCCGTACATGTTAAAACCCCACCGCATCGAACAGTTTATAAATATTTCTGGTCTCAGTATGTTTAAAATAATAATTCTAGAGTTTCTATATTTTATTCTTCTTCGTGGTACGTTTTTCTCCATATACTTTCTCATAATTACAGCAATACACCAATTTATGATACGGCTTGAATTTTGGTTAAGCCTCCTCCTTGTCCTTCTACGATAAAGGGAATACTAAAACGCAGTATGTACCTCTCCTCTGGCCTTTCTTCCTTTCCTTATAGGAAGTTAATAAATCCTGAAGAGAAGTGAATCGGAATGAAGGAATAGACACGCTCATAAAATTAAAATTAGGGATGAGAAAAGGAGGTTTGGTCGAGCAGGGGAAATCAGGGCATTTGTAATTTATAGGGTATTTTTAAGAAGATGAAAAGTTTTTGCTCCCTCAAGACACGTTCTACTAGATATGTTTATACGTGTAGTAGTAGCAGTAGTAATAGTAATAGTAGTAGTGGTAGTAGTAGTAATAGTAGTAGTGGTAGTAGTAGTGGTAATAGTAGTAGTAGTAGTGGTAATAGTAGTAGTAGTAGTTGTTGTAGTTGTAGTAGTAGTCTGTATGTTGTATGTGATAAGATTATTTAGCTTTCTTTCTCCCATCTAAAAATACACTATTTACTTATGAAGCTATAAGGCTGTCTGGGTTTAACGGGCTGTTTCATAGGTTGTTAGTTGTAATGAAAAATCCCATTTATTTATTCCCAACGAAGGGACCAAGGCGGCGGAGACTGACGAGAGAAATGAGTTCCGGTATCTTCCTTCACGGAGTTCTCTCTCAATGTATCCTACTTTTTATTTTGTATTTTATCTAAACATTAAACTCGAGTTAAACTTGAAGTTTATTCCTGTAGATTTAGTAGCCCTCGTAGTAAATACAGTCAATAATCCCTAAAATGAAGGGTCCGCTATAGTCTATATTTATTCTGTTTGACTTTACTTGCTTGACTTTACGTATTATGGGTACTCATCTCCAGTTTATGGCTTCTTAAGTTCTGCCTTTTGTATAGTTAAGAATTTGGCTGTGTGCTGCATACGTAGAACTGTCTGTAGACAGAAGGATCGTTAACGGAAGGATTAAGGAGCCGAGAAGTCAAGGGCTGATGACTTTTACAACCAGTTTATTGGATGGAAGAAAGAGGAAGTTAGGATTACGATTATGAGGATAGTTAAACCTTAATTTGGTTTAAGATTGTTCAACGGTTTTTTCTAGTGTTTGGTGAAACCTAGAATACTTGATCTCTTCCAGTTTCAACGCAAAACATAACCAACGTTATGGACAACGTATTGTATGAGTTAGCATAATATTCATGATAATATCAAAAATAAAGTAGAATAATCTAAAAGACTGACGGTGGAAAAATTCAAATCTGCATAACATAGCAATTATTTAATATTTCTGGAACTTGCTAGAAATGTCATTTTTTGTCAATTAATTACTAATTATACTTTCGACTAATAAAAACATTTTGGAGTTTTATTGTTAAAAGCTCCTTTTAAATCACAAATAGATGCTTTACCAACCATCTTACTCCATAAGGTTTTCTTTCACATCCAAAACTGACCATATTCTTATTTTCCGTCAAGCAAAATGGAGTAGACTTTCTTTCCCATTTAAATCCACTCGATAAAAACTCAAAAGGCTCAACTACGGAAATCTCTTTCAAGCACATTTCTCAAGTTTCCTTCCCTCTTCAAAGAATATTCACAAGAACAAAAAACCAATGGCCAAAGTGGTAGTAAAATTTTTACAAAAATAAATTCCCTTTATAAATCTATCCAGTATGAGACTCTCCTTTTATTTAACATTCGCAAGTTACTGTACTAAAAAGTCAAACACATTCCGAGTTACAGCTTACCAGTAATTCTATCAAGAGGCCTCAAAACTAAAGTAGAGTGAAGTCAAAAGTACGAATGTGAAGCAGGTTTTTTTTGCATATGTGGGCATAAAAAAGGTGAACCACAACCGCGTTTATCTATGCGTTTTACTGAATGCCGAAAGATGCCAAATCACATTTCATTTTCCCGACATCTCGACCATTTTGGCACATTTTTGTCCCATCTTTTTTCATCCTTTTAAGAGAAGAGACACGTAATTTTTGCATATTCTATACGAATGTTTTTTCCCATTCATTCTTCCGTACGACGACAAAGGTGTTACGGATTGAGGTTTACTGAAGTACAAGTTTTTATACCTCTTACACTTCCCACTTCTTATCTATTTGCTTCGCAACTTTTTCCCATCTATTTTGCTTTTCCGCATCTTCAAGCGTGCAAAATAGAATTGTAGATTTATCTAGATCGTTGAGTTTAGTTTGGTTGGTAAAAAAACCACTCGGCATTTCCAATGGATTTGGTCCGCAGCCAAGGAGAACTTCACACTTTTACGGGCTTGTTGACAAGATTAATTTCTCATCCAGTTAGGCCCATTATTTCGCCCGTTTATCATCCTCCCTTTGAGATTATATTATGCATCACACTTCAAGCTACTACTACAAACGAAATGGCAATATCTATAATAGTTTCTGGCTTTTTAAGGACCCATGTGTAGGCTTGCGTTCCTCCGGGCTTGAAATACAATCCTACTACGATTTTGAAATAATAGCTAAATTTACATACACAATTCTCAATTTTGTAAACAGGAATCTAGGTATTCACATTTTACTATAACAGTCTTCTGAATACTTCAGGTTACATGCCTTACTACTACTTCCATTTATACTACTACTATTACTACTACTACTACTATTACTACTACTACTACTATTACTACTACTACTACTATTACTACTACTACTACTATTACTACTACTACTACTACTACTACCACCCCGACTACTACTACTACTACTACCACCCCGACTACTACTACTACTACCACCCCGACTACTACTACTACTACCACCCCGACTAC
>JAQFZX010002415.1:0-19251 GCA_034682405.1 Hydroisotoma schaefferi | reverse complement strand
AATGAATAGAATCGGTCAAAGAATCATGGAGTTGTTCAACTTTTAGTTTGTCGGTTTTTGAAGTATTCACCCGATAGTTTGTATATGGATCTAAATACAGGAAACGAAACCCAAATTGCTGATGTAAAACCCCCAAAACGAAAAATTGGTCAAACAAATCACTGAACGAAGGAAAAGCACGATAACTACACAATATCAAACACTTTGTATTATCTAAATGTATTAAAACAGGAGCATTTTTACAAAAAAAACAGAAAATTTTAATTTCTGCCCCCTTTTAACAAAGCTAGGGAATTTCAGAAATTACTACCATCAATTTTATTTTCATAGTGAAAGAGACGATGACGATCACGGTACATCGTTCATATCATTTAGGGAAGTTTTTCCTGAAAAAGCAAACTAGTTGTGAAAAAGCTATTACGTTTTATTTCTATAGTGGTGAAAATTCTTTGAATTTTATCGCACTCCACTTCTCCAGAAAAATAATGGTTTCGGCTTTAAGCATGTATTGAAAAAGGTTATCCATGCATAAAAATAAGTTTCATGCTAGGATTAACTCAAGTGAAAAATTCATAGTGGAAGAATCCCAGTCCCCGGACTTTCCGAAAGTCACCTCCGCTGTATTTGTGTACTTACTTCAATTTTTAGTTCGGCATTGGTGGCAATGGGTAATTTGAAATATGAAACTGGAACTTGAGAGTAGTTAAATAAATATGCTAGCTATATAACGCACTTGGCATATTGCAAAGCCGTGGTATTTGATCTTGTTATGGCATGCAGTAAAATATTAAAATCTTATTATTTTATGCGATACTGCTTGATTAATCGATATTTTGACTAACTAGGTTAAACATTATTTTTAAAACATGGAAATAGAATCTTTGCTCTGCATGAAAAATGCTTTAAAAATAACGCCCATTGAAGCAAACGATAGGTTATCAGGTAGTTAGGCAGTTGAATGTAGCTGGTATGACAAGGCTCATGCTACAAAAACTCTCATATATATCAAGAGTGATAGTTTACAGGTGATCAACTAACAGCCGGACAGACAACCTTAAACGAAATACAACAGGATTTTATTTATATTGAAGGTTCATTCTGTCGTTCCGGCTACTTAATTTTAAGTTCTGTTAAGAAACTAATAGATTGTATTGATTAAATGGATGCTTTTGGCTGATAATAGAATTTGGGTTTTTAGAAACGCTTTTCGTGTCAAATACCGAACGCTTTTGGCATTAAATCTCTTGAGTAAACCAATTTAAAGTTTGAATACTGGTACATTAGATGTTAGAGATTCATGAAATAATCGAAACCCCTCTTACAAAGTTTATTTCCATTATAACTTGTTTACTCCTACTGGTACACCGATGGATGTGTTCTATTGTACGTTTATCCATATATGATAAAGTACAGTGTGCGTAAGTATGGAAAAGGTAATTTAACTTGGATAAATAACATAACGGAGGAAAAAGGCACAAAAAGGAACCGTCGAGGGTTTAACTTCCATTCATCCAAAGCGCCTGAGAGGAGAAAGCTATTTTCACATTTTATCAAAATAAATTGAAATTTATTGTGCTCATCCCTCCCTTCGTTGCCTTCCTTTTGTATATGAAGAAATGATTCAATTTAGATACTGGATTTGCTATTCATATCCACTTAAATGACAAGCAAGTTGGTGAGATTAAGACTGAATTTGATTTAATTCTGGGTATTTATTGGATATTAGGTTTACTTATTCAGCCATCTTACTATTTTTTAATAATAGGCATCACTTGCTGCTGCTAAGCTGTCGTCATGTGCATTCCTAAATACGATTCGCTTCTGAAGAGAAATTTCTTCACATATGAAATTTGGTGCTTTCGTCATTTTAAGAAAAGGGACGTAGCGTAGCTCATGTATAACAGTTGAATTAAGTTGAAGTTGAAGTATAAGGAGTTTAAAAATATTGAGGGAAGTGAATAATAACCGTTCTGCATCTGGTTTTTCATCGGTAAATACTTAAAATGATTAATCTGCTGCTTGAATCTCAAAACGATGAATACATGTAGGAAAAGATGATAATTTCGCTGGAAATTCTGTGCAACCTTGAGGTTAAATTTTGTACCAATCAATAGGATAAGATTTGATTCAATTGACTTTTTCTGTTTACATCTTGAACTGACTAGAGCTTTAAAGATTAGAATATTATTTTGGCTCAAAATATTGCCCATTTCTAAAAGAATTGTACGGGGTTCACTAATGCTTACTAATAGGGTAGCGTAGAGCGATTATAATTTCTTCAAATATCGTTCGATTCAGGTGAGACCGGTTTTGAGTAAATTGATATGCATATAATAGGAAAATCCCACTGAAAATTAAAGGATTCGCAGACACTAGAATTGCTTTGATACTCCCCTTAAAATAGTAATTATGACCCACTCGACTGATAACTATGCACGTTTCTTTTCCCAAAGCCATATCCACCAATATGTAGGAAACTTTTAGAAATGTGAGAAAAATTCGGGGTTTCTTTTACTATTTTCTTTATTCTAGTTTACCAATAATGAACAAATTTCAACAGGGAATTTCACCCACTTCACAATGAAATCCATGTACGTATGTATGTGTCTGGAACGTCCTGTTGATGAACTGGAATTCAATATTAAAAAATATTGGAAAAAATCCATTCCAACCTTTATAGAAAATAACCAGTTAGTCAAGTTATCGCAAAAGGGCAGCGTTATTTTTGTACACAAACGAAGAAGCTGGCATAAATTGAATTCCATCCATCCCATTTCTTTTAACCTTTCAAACGGTCTGAAGGGTTATCAGTGAAATTTCCCCCAGTTTTATATTAATCTATTATATATCTGTCTCAGTACTTCTGAAACTCTTTCTTGTGAAGGATAACAAATTAAATTTTTTTCTCTTAACAGACAAACGCACGTGGTAGTGGCGAGAAGATGGATGGAAGGGGAAGGCAAGGATCTAATAATTCCGGCGCTCCTGCATCCGCTCCCGTAAGTTCCTCGAAAGTTCCTCGTCCCCAATTCCGCTTTTTGCCAATCTTCCCCCACAACTTCCTGTTTCCTTTTTCAATTCACCAAGCTAAGCCCCATCGTATCGCATCTTTCATTCAGTCTTAGTTACTATTTCGAGATGGAAATGGTATTAAAAAAAACAGAGAAAAACAGAACAATAACGAGTTTACGTTATTTATTTTATTATTAGTTTATGGCTCTTTGCTTTCTTTTACCAAAGCGAGGTTTAATTTAATTTCTTCCGAAAATTGAATTTTATTTATTGGAAGACATCATAGAATGTTTGGGCTATTAATTACATTAAGAGTATGAAGAAAGCGCATGAAAAATGGTATGTTCTTTTATTAGCTTTAAAAAAGCTTGCTTTAGCTTTAGATTTTTTGTTCTAAAGGCATAAATAATCGATCTTATGAAATAAAGCAATTAAACAAAAGCTTTGTTAGGGACGTTCTCCAGAAAAATTGTCTTAAAAATAAAACCTAACTGATGAAAAGTAAAAATTGAAGAGAATATAAAATACAATAACACAATAATTTCATGCTGGTTTGTCATTTCACACGTAATTTACCCTTTTGACTCATGTAATAGGACGAAGTAATAGCAGAAAATTGGCCAATTAACTGTGGAACAGGGTTGAGTTAAGTGTTCTTATTGTATGGTCAGGTGATTAAATACTTTTCTACATTCCACTTGACTTCAGACGAACCCGAGAGTTAGTACAGGGGACTGGAGAAGTGGAATTCGTGTATGAAGTAAAGTAAAATCATCTACTGGAGAGAACTTTCGATAGGGAATGTATAAGGTTTAAGAGACAAGCCATATTATTGTTATAAGGCGAGGCGTACATTTATTAGCAACCAACGTCAAACAGACATACGTATTTGAGAGCTATAGCTTTCTAGAAAGAAGATTGAACCTTTCAAATGATCTTCAACCCTGGCAGAATGTCGAGATAATAGTATCAAATTAGCTGAGAGAGAGAGGATAAAAAACTATCGAAATGAACTCCCTGTCCATGAAGCAAAAAAACGAAAGGCCTTCATCGCTAAAGACAGAAAACAATTATTGGGTCTTGTCTCATAGTTTCAGGGTAGTTTGGTTGGGGTTTGGCTCTACTCATGGTTTTGTTAAACTAGAATTTGTATTTTTTTAGATCCCGTCCAACTGAGTTATTACTTCTGAAAGTATTTATTTACAAACATTTCTTCATGTCAAGGTTGAATGGGCCTAGAGTAATGGTTAATTTCTATAGCTTCTATGATTTTTGTTCAAATATTTTATATTCAGATGAAACTGAGCTATTTGCTTATATACAGAACTTCCAAAGTAGAAAAATGGGTATTTGTTTCAAGCTACGAAAAAGTCTCCCTTACCCACACAATACATAAGGGTATAATTTGTGTTTTGCATTTGCATTACATTCCCGTTTGTTTCCATTTCCACAGAAAAACAACTACCACCTCGAGTCCTAAGTCTAAAATGACCTTCTAAACGACCTGAGCCGTTGACAAAATCCTTTGAAAATAAAAAACGGGGTCAAATTTGTATTTTAGTACAGTTTCTCAGTCTCCCATTGAATTTCAAAGAGTGCTTTTAAGAACAGAAAGAAAGGAAGTGTATCACATCATCATCGCATTAAATGTATCATACAATACCATTTTTATGCCCATATAATTCCATAGTTCTTTTTTTGCAAGCCGTCCTTCCTGTCGTAATAGTTATAGTTGTCAAGTAGTAAGTACTGTGAGTGTGACGCTTGATCCTATCACTGGGTTGGCAGTCACGGGTGAAAAAAATAACGATAACACTAAAGATAACTGTAACCATTGCAGTTACCATAATAATGAAATAAAATAAAATACTACTACGACTACTAGAAAGTAAAGCCGGGGGAAACTGGCATTGTTGCCCAGTCGGGTAAATTCTTATCCCATTTTTATTGCACAATTTATTATTATTGTTATGACTATGTCGACTCTATAAAGAACAGGAGGAAGGGAAAGTCGAAGGGAAAGTGGTAACGAAAAAAGTTACCGGTTTCAAAACGAACTCTTTTACATATTATCATGTTTAAATTACTCATGCATAGTTTTTACCCGTTCAGCAGCATTATGTGCTTATGTATGTATATAATTTACCACTGCTTTATGGGACACTTAGCTGAATCTTCAGAAAGGTCAAAATCATAAGTATAAACGTGGAAGGAAATTATCTTAAGGAAATAAATAACCCTGTCTCAGCGTTTTGAGGGACTTTTGCATGTAAAATATTGGGATTATTTTATCAGTCATTCATATAACTTTGTATTTAGTAGAGAACGCTGTGAGATTGCAGCATATCGCGGGGATGGGGTTGGGGTCGGGTGGGAGGAATAGTATTCAGTTTTAGTACGATGTAGGGCCATTAATTCTGAGTTATTTAACGAAAGTTGAAATATACATAAATCAGAGAACAAGCTCCATCACCATCATTATCATTGGGGAGGAAAAATAGTTGTATATTTTTCCCTTTATCACAGTCCTGCAGTTGGCTTACTTGCGTAGTTCAATTCCTCTCTCGTCATCAGAAAGGAAATTGAAACAGATTGACGGAAATGGATACAATGTGCATATCCTGTTTGGAAAATTCTGCTTAATTGAACTCTATTACAGAACAATTACGTACTAGGTGTTTTATGCATATTGGTAATTTTGACAGGAAAATGGATGATTATAACTGAAATTTTGGAGGACGTAATATGTGGAAGCAATTTAAATCTTATAATGCAGCATGGCTTCATAGGTTATTTCTTTTAGTTGTGTCCTTGATAATGTAATGTTGCCTATATTTAACTAGACTGTTTTGCAACTGGAAATTATGACGTAGATAATGAGATCGTGTTAGAACAACTGCTACACTATTAACTAAGACGGCTAATGATTCAGCGTATAGGATTTTGAATTCAAGTACCTATAAAATTAAATGCAAGGTTTCCATCTCCTATTTTCGCTTATTCTTACAAGCTTTGACTGCTGAATATGCCTAAAATCCTCAAAAAGTGATCAATAAATTGTTAATAATCCCCTACACGTTTCCATTTTTAGCCACTTATAATGTCCAACTACGGATACCCAGGCTCCGAAACGAATTCTTCCATCGGGTCAGCCTATTCCCCCCGGGACAGATTTTGGTCAGCTCCATCAAGTGCAACAACGCCCGAGCCCTGGAGAACAGGGCCCTACACTCCACAACTAGATCATTCCAATTTTCCAAACCCAAACCAAAATTCACCAGATAGTCACAGTAAGAATCCCAATAAAATATCACCCTACCATTCTTTGCTCTACTAATGCAATTCTTTCATACGTTTATACCAACTAATTGTCTCTTCTATAAACTTTTTCTCAGGTTACATTCCTTATGGAGGTCACAACTCTCAAGCAAACGGCGGCCCTTCTTCCATGCACAACAATAATGCCGGTGACCTAACCTTTTCAGGCCCAAGCCCTCCTAACCAACTTCAACCAATCTCAGTCTCATCGTCCCCGTACCCTCCCCCAAGTCCTCGTCGGCAATACACCCCCAGCACGACTCCATCCCCACACGTAGGATCTCATTCCCACCAGTCAAACATGCAGCAGTCTCCAACAATGAATGGTAACGGGATAAACGGCAATTCAAATCATTCTTCAGGCTCGTCAGCGGGAGGGAGTCCGCCAAACAACCCCCGCAGCGGTGGTGGCAATTCTGGCCCAGGAGGATCATTCCAAACATATCTGAACGGTGAAACCCACCATCATCATCACCATCCACAGAATAATAGTGGATCTATGCAAAACGGGCACTCCGCCATGCTGATGAGTAGTAAAAACAATGGACCAAATGCTAACCAAATTGATGGAGCTACCGGTCACCCAAACGAGTTACCTGGATACCTGTCTCATCCCCGGCAGAGTTTGCACAGCTCTAGCGGTAGGTATCCAGGTGAAATAAAAGCCTCGTCCGATGGGGATTCAATGATGCAGCAGCAACAACAGTACCAGCAGCAGCATCAGCAGTACTACCAAAATTATGGGAGTTATCCCAGCCCCTATTACCAGGATAATGCTGGCTACCAACGACCCTATGACCCGTATCAACCTTACGGATCTGGTAGTAGTGCATCATCAGCTTATCCATCAATAACTCCGGGATACCATTCAGAATACGGGAGCACGGCAGCGGGGAGCAACTCTGGTTCAGCAAATGATCAGGGCAAATCTAGTGTCGATCTTTTGGGCGACAATGGTAGCAGTGGGAGCCGAAAAATCGATTCTACACGAGAATCCATGCAACATACAGGGAAACCCCCGGGGAACTCTCATGAATCAGGGAATTTCTCCTCTTCTGAAAACATTGAAAGCAACAGCGGTGGTGGTGGCGGATCCACTTTCGAAAATACACTAATGAACCTTAACAATCCAAGTCATGGGCATCATCCCCAGGACTCTTCCTCCTGCTCGAGTCAAAGTCCGAGTAGTTTTGATCTCCATTATTCTTCTGGTCAGCAACAGCATCAAAATCAAGGTGGACTTGGTTACTCACATAATATCAAGGGAACTTCACCCTCCACGAAGTCCGATGACTCTAACAACAACAATGAAAAAATGAAGAGTCCATCGTCCTATGCGTCAGCTTCAACTACAGATTATAATAATACACCCGAGGGTTCTAAATTGGAAGGGATGGGATCAGGATCTTTTTTAGGGGTTGGCCACTCTCAGAGTCCGAATCAGTATCAGCAGCTCAATTCGGGTGGAAGTCCAAAGCAGGGGCTCGATAAGCAACGGAAGTTAAGTAACTCTACAAGCCCTAACTCTGAGGGTGGTGACCGTGACCGGTCAAGCTCACAGCAGCAGGCTGAGGATATAAAGCCTGTAATTAATGTCAAGCCCCCTCCGGCCCCTGCTAAGAAAAAGCGTAAGAAGAAGGCTCCAAACAAAAATGCAGCAGACTCGGATAAGGGAAAAGAGCAAGGGAATTCTATTAAAATCAAAGAAGAGCCTAAGGACTCTTCATCTGCGTCAGAATATGGGAAATTGAATAAACTCTCTAAACTTGAAGAAGATCGGAGGGCTGCGGAGTGCGATGATGATGACATGGACGATGATATGAAAATAGGAGGAGATGACGATGACGTAAGAAAGGACAAGAAAGATGTTCCAATGGTGGAATGTGGGTGTTTTCCGGCGGACGAGGTTCATGCTGAACCCGGTCCTTTTTATACGCATCTGGGAGCGGCTCATAACCTCCCTGGATTGAGAGAGCTTATCGAAAATAGAACGGGGTTCAGAGGAAATCAACTTAGATTGGAAAAGGTCATCTATACTGGAAAGGAAGGGAAGACTAGTCATGGGTGCCCGTTGTCTAAATGGGTAAGTAAATGTTAAAGTTAACTCTTCCTAAACAACACGTAAATGAGCAGAGATTTTAATAGCGCAATAGTTAGTTGACGAAAGATCTGTTCAGAAAACACGGAAAATAATCCCTTACTATAACCTATTTTTCAGATTCTAAGACGTGGAAGTTTCGATGAGCAACTTTTATTTTTAGTCAAGCATCGCAAAGGTCACAAATGTGCCACAGCGTGGATCGTAGTCTGTTGTGTAATTTGGGATGGTGTACCTTCGCATTTTGCGGACAATTTGTACGACACTCTTGTTTACAAGTTGAATAGATTCGGAATACCTACAACAAGACGATCGGATACAAATGAACAGAGATCCTGTGCATGTCAAGGGGTAGATCCGGATACGTGTGGGGCTGCTTTTTCATTCGGATGTGCGTGGTCCATGTTTTTCAACGGGTGCAAATATGCGAGGAGTAGGAATGTACGAAAATTTAGGCTGACTGAGGAACACGAGGTAAGATATGATCCCCTTTATTTTTCTGGAGGATAAGCAAAACACTTATCTGATATAGAGTAGTGTAATCTGCAGTCGTAAAATGATTTCAATTCTAATAAATATTTCTTATCTTTTTTATTCGTTCAGGAAAGTGAACTAGAGGAAAAAGTTCAGCATCTTGCTAGCCATTTGGGCCCATTGTATGAGAGAGTTGCTCCGGATTCTTATACAAATCAAATTGACCATGAAAACGAAGGATTAGAATGTAGACTGGGATATCGGCCAGGAAGACCGTTTTCTGGGGTCACTGCCTGCCTCGACTATTGTTCGCATGCACATAAAGATGCCCATAATATGATGAATGGGTGCACTGTTGTAAGTGTCAGTATCTGTTTGTTACGATCATTCTTTATTATTATTGAGATTATATATAAACTTAACCGTCGGGATCTATTTGGTTGCAGACCGTGTCGCTGACCAGAAATCGGACGATGTCTAAAGGAGATGATGAACAATTTCACGTGTTACCATTGTACAAATTAGATGATTCTGATGAACATGGTTCTAAAGAAGGACAGAAGCAGAAAGTAAAGAAGGGCCAGCTGGAGATATTGAAAAAGTAGAGATTTTAAAGATTACTTTTTTTAGCAGTTGATTTTTTTGAGCTAACTTTATTTCTTTCTCCAGATATCCTTGTAAAGTTCGGATCCGGAAAGTACCGTTACTCCCATCTCGACGACGGGCAAAAGCCAAAGCTTCATCATCTTCGTCATCGGCCGCTACTAAGAGTGAAAATGCTGCAAGTACGCCTATAGGGTCATCAGTTGGTGGAATGAGTTCTCCGCTAAGTTCGCCAACAACTTCTGCCATATCATCTTTGAAATCCCCAGGAGACTTTTCAAACTCTGATATACCACCGATAAAACGAGAAAAACTATTCGAAGACAGAAGGCCTAATGGTACCACTGGAGTATCTGGGAGTAGAGGGGAGACTTTTGGAGATATCCGATTTCATCCAGCGTATACGGGAATCAGTCACCACGGGTCGTCTCACCATGCTTTTGGTAAATTACTAATTAAAAAAAAAGAATGCAACACTGTGCAAGGTTTTTTAAATGTTCATGCAAACTTACAAAAACAGATGCAACCCTTTGTCCACATTTAAAATTTAAATTGTTTCTGTTTACAGGTACAGATCTAGGACCGGGATCAGTCTCTTCCAATTCTTCAACCTCGCTTTGGAACCACTTCGGAACAAGTGGGGGTAGCCCATCATCTTTAAGCAGTGGTCCTTCTGGAAGTCAATCCCTATCTCACCACGGATCACTAGCATCTCAACAGTCCGGAGCAAACACTTCCTCGTCATTCCGATCATACTTCGACCACCCCTTCGCATCCTCGGGAACTTCCTCAGGTCCTTCTACGGCGGGGTCATCAGCAGGTCCTTTTGGACACTCATCGTCTCTAGCAAACGGTAGCTCTAGCATAAGTAGCCTCACAGAACTGACGAACAGTACATCAATGTCTAGACATGGATCCAGCTCCAACTTAACAAATCTCGGTACTTCCGCCGCTGCCGGTGGTGGTGGTAGTAGTTCAAATCTCTTAGGCAGCCCTGGCAGTTCCGGAGGGAATCCAGGAAGTGCAAGTTCTGGTTATTCCAGTATGAGCCCGATTTTGCCTTCATTTCGAAATACGTTTATGACTGAGGCAGAATCTTTGTCCATGCTAAATTCACTAAGCTCTCCATCTGCTCCGGACTCCACGTCTAGTCCAAGATCTCATGGAAAATCTAACAATGCGGGTGCAAGTCATCACTCCTCTGCATCCTCTAACCCTTTAGGCTCTTCAATGTCATCCCCAGCTTTTACAGATCCTACCTCATCCTATCCTTATTCTTCTGCTAGCGATGGTTACCACCCTGGACAATCTTTAGGCCCTCCTGGAGGGATATACCACCCCCACCCCCACAATCCGTGCCTTCCACCCCCCACAGGGCTTGGCGGTGTTCCAACTTTCCCGTCGTCGTCACTTTTGGGATCCTCGTCGTACGGGGCTGGAGCAGGGGCAGGTTCTACGTTTGGCCATCCTGAGTCCCATTACGGGATGAATATGAACCCATTGAATTCATGGAGTTCTGGGTATTCCACTAATTACGCTGCAGCTGCGGCTTACAACAGTTATTCCCAACCGATGGGAAGTATGGGAGTTGGAATGACCCCACCAAACTTTGGCCATCCTATGAACCAATACTCACCCTATCAAAATCCTATGCATCAGCAACAAATGTCCAATTCCTGGGCAACGCCTCCAATTAATCCTTTTGCTCCTGGAAATATGGGCTTAAACATGCATCATCCTCATCATCCTCCACCCCCTCCACCAAGTTGTTTTGTCACACCCCCAAAACCCAAAGTCATCCCGGAGGTTAATGAATCCTTTTCAGATAACGAGGATTGTTTCAAAGATCCTCAAATGGGGGGAGTGGCAATTGCCCTTTCTCACGGTTCAGTAATCCTACAATGTGCTAAACATGAAATGCATGCAACAACTGCATTGAAATCTCCTAATAGAATGTATCCTTCGAGAATTTGTTTGATATTTTATCAACATAAGAGCATGAACAATAGGTTTCATGGATGGTCTGAATGGGAGAAGAAGATTGAGGCCAAGAAGCTTCAAGAAGTTAAGCTAATTAATCAAGGGAAAATGGAGGCTTCTCCTAGAAAGATGAAGCAGTTAATTAAGGAGGGTTACATTATGGACAATCCTTAAGTACTATCCGCTAATTTGAGATGAAATCAAACAGGCCAAATAAACTAATGAGAGACATTAAGCAGAGAAATTCCTTCTTTAGTAGTTTCTTAGTAATTTAATTAATTAATATCTTCTTATTACTTCTCAAGTATGACAGTATGACGTAGTACTGGTAAATATAGCCATTGCCATTAATATTTATTATTAAAGTATCAATTATTTGAGATGGGAGTTAAGTACAGGATTAAAAACTTGTGAGATTATTGTTACTTTTGAAGCCAAAGAGATTTTTAGTTCGGATGAGAATCTAAATATAGCTTTAAGGAAATCCTTTATAGCATTTCGTTAGGTTATCCACTTAAAATATAGAATTATTAGTTCCGATCTGAATAAGTTTTTTCTTCGTGTAATTTGTCTTTACGGTAGGCAACTTTACGAAAGATGAAAACGTATATGCAAAGTTTTACAGTCTTCAGTAAGTAGGTAGCTTTTGGTATATAGTATTTCTAAGCTTTTGAAACCAATGCAATTACTCCTAGCTGCATAGGTTATCCAAAAAGTAAAACTCCAAAGATAAGGCTTTAATTGTATGTTTTAGTTGACCAAATGGATGCATTGAATGATGTCTGAGCAACTTAGTTTTACCAACCAGAATTATATAATAAATCTCTTCTAGATATAAAGTTATTACTAATTATAGGAATTAATTAAGGAAAAAACGACAACGTCAAAGGTACCAGCAAGCATTTACGAGGCACATCGAAAAGTATTTTGTTCTAACTACAATTTACGAAGATGCATAGCTTCTCCATTGTGGCAAATTATGCCTATCTATTAATCACTTTATCTTTAAGACATTTAGACTATGCTCTCATGTAGTGTAAGTATTTCCATATCTAACTGGTAAAAATATTAGAATTAGACTATATAGTCTACCCTGCGGTTCCAGAGACTCAGATGCAATTAGATAAGAATTGTACGTATATTTTACAATCATAATGAGTGTTCTACAACGCATTTCTCGTAAAATTTATTTTGAAAAATATGATTTTGTTAATTAAGTTAGATTGTAAATAAACGGTAAAAATTATTTATGTAAGTGTGTAAGGCGTCTCATGTATTTAGACCGTGGCGTAGGGTCAACAGCAATTTCAACTTAGTTAACTGTCAACAATACCATGAAAAAATTACCAACTTTAGGTTAAGAATCACTACTCCTATCACTGTCTGTACTAAGAGGTGAAATACATCCAACCTATTACCTTACATCGTAGTTAGGTCGTCAACAAAGCATACATACATAATGTACTATTTATGTCTCGTATGTAATTACTCAAAGTTACTGTACTACTGCTACATCTAATTGATTACGACCAATGATAATATTATATTTAAACCTTAAGTTTAGCCAAGTGAAAATCATTGTTATATTCAATATACCGTATTTAAGAAGAATATTAAATAAAGTCTCTTCCGTTGAATCAAATTTGTGAGTTGGGCGTACGATTCTTGATACTGCAATAAACTATAAAGTTCACAGACATGTATACGGAAAAAGATTTGAAGCAATAAAGAAGGCATACGTAGAGACAGAACACTTCTTTGGAAATGGAAGAGGCATATTATAAAGTAAAAATATAGTGCTATTTTAAATTAAAACATTTCATGAATCAATCTACACTGAACTGGAACTCAACGCGGACAGTTGGTCAGAAAACTTTCAAATTTGTATGTCTACAAACTAAGCATGCAGAAAAACTAAGGATACATTCTGAAGAATCCCATCCCCTGTTTCTCCAGTCCAGACCAACGCATTTTGATAACCTCATCAGAAGATATTAATCAATCTTTACCTCTGTTAATTTACATGCTAAATATTGCAGGGTGCAACCATTTCCTTACCCTTTAATATAATTCGATATGGTGCATCAATTTTCTGGAGAAACCGGAGAAACTCAGAAACGTTTTTAACTTCCAATGTATTAATTTTTCCCATAAGCTCAATCTCATCTAGATTTACCACATAATTCATATTTATAATTGCCCTAATATCCTTTGGTCAACCCTTCCACCATCTATAAAATCCTAAATGCTGGAACCCCGAAACTTTTACCCAGCTCAGAGACAACTTAGGCATAACCGTTCAGTTCCATCCTTCTCAGCTCACCTTAATATATTAATTGATACATGTTTTTTCTTAAATTCACCCCCAAAATACATTAATACAGAAATAATCTCCAGAGAGAAGTCCTCCTGAAAAAATTCATATCCACTTCCGGAACACCTTAAAAACATACTTTCATCTTCTTTTTCACTTCATCTACACTTTTACCATCAAAATGTCTCCACTTGCCAAATCCTACCCTCCTTTCCTCACCCTTAAACCCTAAATTTGCCAAAACCTGCTTTCCTAAAATTCCAACCATGTTGTCTCAATTTACCACATATTAATCCCCTACTTTCCTTCTACACTGCAGCTCGTATCAAAATCTTTCTAACCCTTCTAAACATCATCAGTCATCATCACCTTACCTTAAAAAATGTAGCTGAGTGAAACTTAAATAGAAAAACATACTTTTTCCAGAACAACAATCCATCTTCAAACCCATAGATAAAGTCTTTGTCTATGCTCCGTCCGTCCAAACCATGCTTAAACCTACGCAGAAAGCATAGATTTACATGCAAACTTTACCAGAAAAACGTACTTTTTCCAGAACAACAATAACCATACTTAAACCTACACAGAAAGCATATATTACCATCCAAACATTACCATAAAAACGTACTTTTTCCACCAAATCTTTCCACCAAGCAAGCTACCTGACGCCTATTCAGAAAGGATGGCTTTACATGCCAACTTTACCCTTCCACTTACTTACTGCGTAGAGTGAGAGGAGACCCCTTTAAATGAAAAGTTACAGCGGTACAAAGTAGTGCTATTTAACTAGACATTAGCTAATGTTAAATTTAGCATGGGAAAGGAGAGAGAGGGGGGGAGGGGTTCCCATGTTAAATTTCTCCCTATCCCTCAACGCTAAGGGGAAAGGGAGAGAGAGTGGCACTCTCCTCACGTGATTCCTCTCCTCGTCTCTTCAGTCTTACTTTACATCTCACCAACTCAGCATCCCTTTCATTTCTTTTTCCAACCACGCCGTTTATTTCTCCCACTTTTCTGTTATCCCGACACTTATTTCCCCGATTTATAAAAAGTTTGGAAAGGTTTTTTTTAGAAATAGGTTTTCGGATTTATGTTATTTGTAAATCCTGTGAAGAAAATTTTAAAAACTTGTGTTTTACAAGAAAGTGTGCTTTTCTGGAACGAGTTGAAACGTAAAAACGGAGGTGTTTTTTTATGTGTAAGTTGATTTTTTGAGTTTTTTTGTAGATTTTAAGTTGGGATTTTTTTAAGTTTGTTTTATTTTAGTCCGGGAAAAGCTTTCTTTTCGGGGTTTTTAAGAGATGTGTTGTAATTTTTGTTTATTTTCCCCGAATTAATTCCGCCGAAAGTGGAATGAAAGGTGGTTTTGAGGGAAAGTCCAAATGGGTTTCTTTTCTCTGGAGGAGGAAGGAGGAGTTTTCTTCGGCGGGTTCAATCCCTTTATTATTAATGGTTTATTACTTGGAAAGTGTTTTTTATGGTTTGGAGAGTTTAGTTTTATCCTTTTTTATCCGTTTTTGTATATGAAGGGAAGTGTGGGTTTTTATTGGTGAAAGTTGGTAAATAATTGGGATTTTATTTCATGGTTTGTTTTGTGTGTTTTGAATTTCAAGGTCCAGTGGTTTGAGGCTTGATTTATTTTATTTCGATTTAATTCAGCTTTCTAAATTCACTCTTGTGAAATCTTGTAATTGTTACATGAAAGTTTAAGTAGAAAGTGGAATGGGTGGGTGGGTGGGTGGATTTTAAAGTTTTTGTCAATGGGGGTAAAATGGGAGTGTAAAAAGTAAATTCTTATTTATTTCTGGTTGTCTTTCGAATTTTTATAGGGAGTGTTTGTTAGAATGATTTTTTAATTCTTGATTTTTTGTGTGTTTTTCTAGGATTTAAGACATATTTCAAGATGACAGCCCCAGCGGGTGCAGCTTGGTTGTTTCTTCAGTACAATAAACATCTAAATGTGATAGGAGAGGAGGTTCGGAATTCATTTCAGCAGGAATCTTGTGCAGATGCGAAGATCGTTTGTGATGGAGGAAATATCAGTGTCCATCGGTTGATTTTGGCTTCGGCTAGCCCATGGCTTAAAACGGTGAGTTTTTTTTTTACACGATTGATGATAATTAATTATTCTTCCACCCACGATCCATGATAAGGGAAAATGGGCGTTTATAAGAATAAATTATTGTGAGAACATTGGAAATATTCTTGAAAAGAAAGTCCCATGATTACTGTTTATACCTGGAATAATTATTATTCGACTTTTGCACTTTAGAGTTGACTAATTTAATGGATGAAATGCTGGGTGAATTTTTATTTTAATGGTCATTAATTCATTCATTCTAGCACCTCTTATAAGTACCCTATTGTTAAGGTAGTTAAGCATCTTCCATTCATTGTACTTGTTCTGAAAAATATATAAGCATAATGGAAAAGTAGGTCGTTCAAAAGAAAAGTGGCATAACGCATGGCCAAAATGTTAGCTGAAAAGTCGGGTAGGATTGATTAACTCATTCACACAAATTTATGTATAATTGTAATTCACTAGTCAGACTTTCTAATTTTTCATTCATTCTCAGCCAGCATAACCTAACATATTGAGTTCTAATAGAATTGACTGCTTCTGAAATAAAAATAATAATAATGGATATTGGTGGCTGTCTGGCAGCGATTTATGTTTTGGCTTCTACTTGATTCTTGAATCTCATCTCAAATCGCATAGAACCTGTGAGAGGAAGGAGTGCATGCAAATTAAATATGAGAAATGGGAGTTTAAACTCTTTCCAGTCCTGTAATCATATTCCTTTTAGTCAAAAATGATCCCTGTTTTACTATTCTCTCTTGCTGTCACTACTTTGCACGTAGTTGGTCAAACCAGTGTAGCATACAGGGTATCAACATTATATTATATGGCATAGAGCTTCGTTTTTGCCATTATTGGAACGCTTTGGGGGAAAAGGTGTGCAGTAGTACTGCTTAAATTGAATGGAAACGTACCAGTTCCTATCTAACTGCGTAAACGTAGTACTAGATCTTTCTGGGTACTTACAAACAACTTTCGGAGAGAGGCAGGAGACAGGCTGAAAAGTGATGGAATGGATGGAATAGGTTTGGAGAAGGGGGGAGAAAAGTGAGAGAGGTGGTAGGGAAACTTGATCATCGTTCATGTCATCATCATCAGCAGGATTATCATTTCTGTGCTCTATAATCTTTATACTTGATTTAAAACCGACCGAACGAAGTACAGGCAGGCAAGAGGCCGTAATGCAATGCCTTCTGAAATGTTCTGTTTGTTTGTATTTTGTATTCTTACATTACTTGGTATTGCATTGGTTTGGTATGGTATGTTCATAAACCTTTACATCCACTACGACGACCTTACTCGCCGTGTAAAGTGAAGTTGAAGTTAAATACCTATGTTGCTGACTGTAGTAGTTAGGGGTATACACGGTACTGTTACTATTATGTGCTGCAGCATCATAATGAACTTGCTGTTGTAGAAGGCTCATTGTATGCATTGTCAGAAAACTAACTTTATAATGTTAATGTTGTTGAATGTGTAATGCTGCTGCTGAGGCTGGCTGGTGGCATTGGTGAAGTTTTTGTTACATTCTCTTTCCTTCTACTGATGACAAGCTGGGGTGGTGGAAAGGCGGATATGAAAGGCAGAGACGGCCATTTTTAACACTACAGTCAGCTAACCATGAAGCTTTCAAACCCCTTTTTGCATCACATTAGCATTACCATTATCATCCTTCCCATAGCCTTATTCACCCTGTATTATTTGTTACTGCGGCAGCGGCATAGTTAACTAGCGTTGCAAAGCTATCCATATAATTTTGCGACGTACAGTTTCCACGTAGTTAGGTAGGTTCCTACAATGATATGCATTGCTTTTGCTAGTCAGGTAGGAAGCAGTGCGTTTATGATGAAATGAGAAACTGGTGAATGCTCAATCTAAATGGAACTATTCAATGCAAGCGAAATTTACTTTCATAGTTGTTTTTATTATGCAATTTTATTATACAATTCCCAAGGAAAGGTAGCAGATTATGCTTTAACTCTTTAAAAAAATAAAGGCCACCATCAGTAGGATTACCCACCAATGCAATGTTGAAACTATTCACATTCATCTGTAAGTAGTTTATTTCATGATTGATTGATAGATTTACATGTGTGGAAGTTGGAAGTTTTGTGTATTATGTACGTATAGGGTGAATAATTTTCTTCCTAATTTCTGTCTCTTTTATAGAGTTAACGGTGAAATCATGTATTGTTTTTTTGATTGATTGATGATTTTATTAATTTTAATCAGTGGAGAGTATCAGTAAAGGAAGGACAGGTTGAAACGTAGCAGGAAGGGTGTGTTGATTTTCTTAATGTACGCATTGAAAACTGCATATTTCTAAAGCAAAGATTTCAGATTTGATGGAGCTCTGTTATCGACACCGGAAGTGGGAAAGTGAAATATGTTAGCATAAATATGAATGCCTCGGCTTGTAGTGTGGAATGTAGTTTCGATTAAAAAGGATACGGAGAGGGAAGGCAGGGAGTAGGGAAAGTGATGATGGATGATAGTGGAACCAGGAATTTAGACGTACAATTATTCCAATTTCGTTCGTTAAATTCAGTTGACTAACGAAAACATAAATTTCAGACAAACATATAATATTTGAGTTTTCACTTAAGCACGGAACGGTATCATTTAAATCATAAACCTGATGATTTGAGGTTTATTTCGTCGTCACATAATTCAATAATTTATTAAAACTAATAGCGTGGAAGTGATTTGCACTACTGTCACTGTATGGAAGTATTGAATTACTAAATAGTTATGCTAATGTCTACAAAAAACTTCATATTTTTTTTATCAACAGGTGTTTGATGAAGTTGAAGCTGTACTCGACACCTACACAATAGTAATGCCCGATGTGAAGTATCACGACATGTTGCTTCTTGTTCGTTTCATCTATGGGGGAGAGGTAACAGTACCTCTGAAGCAGCTTGGAACACTCCAGGACTTAATCCAACTTCTACAACTGGACCCAGGTCATGTCAATGGAAAGTTTGTCATAGAGAACATTCAGGATAAAAGTATCAGTGTACCTGGAGGGACTAAAGTGACAGTCGTCGGACCACCCTCCGGGCCTTCCGGTGGTATCGTTCCAATTCCAATTCAAGTGCCTGCCATGCCTAGCTCTGTGGCTCCAAGATCCCCAACCAGTGACTCGGAAATTGGCTCCATGCCCACACAAGTAAGTGTTCATAGTAAAAAAGCAAAAAGGCATGTAAATCGCATATATTTACCATTTACATATGAGATGTTTTCATAGAGTCCTCCCTCCCTTTCTTGCTTACTCTTTGCTTTAGCAAGCTATCCTATTAGGAATAAAATATTTTGAACCAGTTCGGCTAATAATGCACGAAAAACTTAAATGGCTACTACCGCAGGAGA